>MU672186.1:18419-38614 GCA_026770625.1 Nicotiana glauca
GCAGCATGGATGACGCTGGGACTAGGTGAGCTGCATCATTCGAGGCGACCGCAGCTAGGGTAGTCCCTTCTAGTGTACTGTATTTACTTTTCGTCTACTGTATTCCGGACGGATGTTGTATTTTATTTCTCATATCAGTAGTTGCTCATGTACTTGTGACACCGGATTTCTGGGATGGTTTTCAATGGATTTGTACTAATTGTTAATATTTAAATTTGAATTCAAGTAGTGAACTTTTATTTATAAAAATGAAAGGAAAAACCTTAAATTTTCAAAAGTATTAAAAGAAGAATTAATTGATAAGTTAGTTGGCTGGCCTGACAGAGGTGTCTGACGCCATCGCGACCCTTAGTGGATTTTAGATCGTGACAATTTCTATTTTTATAACTAGACCTCATTTCGATTAATTGCCTTTGGGACTCTTTTTGGAGCAAATATCTATCAATTTTAGATAGAAGTGAGAGTATCTTAGAGAGGAAAGAGGAAGACATAGACATTCTAATCACCCAATCTTTTACGTATCTTCAAGAATCATGGAAGCCACTCACTAGACCACCATCTATCCGGGTAAGTTCATGTCCTACATCACCTATGCAAGTTATTTTAGGGTCTATGTATATTGCAGGGTTAGAAATAGGCCATGCATGTGACTATAGGTTGTAGCATGTGGGGTTGTTAAACTATTTTAGGTAGTTTCTTGCTGAAATTGGTTGAGGGGGGAAGGTATTACCATTGTAGAGCTTTGTAGTCTATTTTACATACTAGTTGTCTGACAAAAATTCCAAGAGGGTTATATCCTGTGAATCCTTCTAATTATTATCCAATTTTCGCTATCTTCCTATAGATTGTTATTGCTAGAGGTGTTGGGACATTGTAGTAATCTAAGGAAAGCAAGCAAGATATGTTGGCTAAACTTTCCCCTTAGAATCTAATTCCATGATGTTCCTGTAAGTTTCAAGTATGGTTGGCCCAAGTTCCTAATTCTCACGTTCCAAGTTATTCTTTATAAATTTAACTATTCCGGTTAAGTTTGTGTTCAAAGATATATACTAGAAATATGTGCTGAATGCTCCTATCATATTGTGTTCTCCTTTGGGAATGTGTTCAAACATGACTGAGGTGTCGAAATATAATGATTTCAATCATGTTTTCATTGCAAGTTATTATGCCAAGCTGTGGAACAAAACTCAATAAGCTTAAGACTCTTATTGTTCATATACATATCAAACCTTGATTTCCAAATGCCCTTATTGTTGATAAACTATGACTAAGTTCGTAAGTGAAAGAAGTAAGAGTGGGATACAAAATGTGGCCATGGTTGTTGAAACTAGAGCACTTGAATTGAGTTCGTGTCTCAATTGTAAATCACAATGTTCTCCTATATGGGTATTTTCAATGTGATTTGAGTTCTTACCTACTTACAAGCTGGAATTGTGTATTGCCCTATTGGGAAAAAGTATTTCAAGAATAAATAGTGTTATACACCATTTTAACACGGGTCAAACTAGAGTATAACATATTGGTAATTCTGAAGGATTAATTAATTAAAGAGAGTCGCCACCAAATTATTTTAACGGTGAATTAGGACATCAATTTTAACTAAGTAGTGCTTAAAGTTAACTCTGTTTATATGGTCTGCTTAACTTTAGAAATTTTAGGTAAGAGTTTTAATTAACTCAAAAAGAAGGGATAAAACACCTTTTAAAATCTATTAAAAATGATTAACGGGCCAAGCTCAGATTAATTCGAAAATATAAGTGTAGGAATTCTTAATATTTGAGAAAACGACTAAGTATTTAAAATAAAACTAAAGTGGATATATTATGTATATGCGAGTTACTTGAAAACAATTTTTGTTTAAATAGGATTGTAAAACACTATTCTTGTGATCTGTTAACGCTACTTTAATTTTGGCAAGTAAGATTCAAAAAAGGGCTTGAAATAAACTATTCTTGTTCAGTACTAAATTTAACAAATTTGGGAAGAACATTAACAATATCAACAAAACCAATTAAAATGAACAACTTCTAGTTCAAAATGTAGTAAAGCTCCTTAGCAAATTTTCATTACTCTTTTCAATAAGTGGTTTAGGACCAAATGAAACCAGAATCTAAAATTTCCTTTTTAAGAAAACAGTCAATGAGATTTAAGTAAAAATATTCACAAGTTACGATTTTGGTTTAAATAATTAGTTCATCTATAAAATTTCCAAAGTTGTAAGTGGAATTGTATTATCAATTTCAAAGTGAATCTATAATTTAACACATGTGGTATAACTCCTGTAATAGTATTATCTTTAAATCTTAATGGCGACTCCCAAATATTATAAAATTCTAACCTTGAGGTAAAAACCCGAATACATAAATAAATTAACGATCTTAAAATTAGACAAAGAATGAATGAAAGAAAGAAAAGAAGCAAGAAATACGCAATAGACGCTCCCAAGCGTTTCACTTATTTTTTTCGCTTTTCGGTGCATCTATTAGAGGGTAAAACGTGATGACTCCATGTTCGGGTAATATTGAGTCTCGAGTGAAACTCCTTTTTTGCTCCAAGTGCATATGCAAATAAAGGAAATAACAAGAAATTAGATGTGAAGATTTAACTCTAAATAATATAATGCGAAACACAAAAGTTAAGAAATCTCATTGCTTCTCAGTTCTAGAATGTCCAGATTCTTGAAACCATTAGTTTGCTACATACAACAACTCTTAATATGGAGAGATATTTAACCATATAAAACAGTCAAGCAAACAAGATATATTCTCTATTTCTTTAAGTTATCTCAGATTAGTAAATGTAAAATATTTTTACCTAATAGCAGAATCACTATAATGACGCATACTAGAATTTCACATAAGAACTCATATATGTTTCAATAAAGTGTTTTGAGTCCAATAAGCATGATGGATGGAGGGAATAAACTTAAAAGTACATGGCTTCAAATAAGTCCTATAATCACGACTTATAGATCTCTTAAACATTATCTAATCTTATAAAAATTATTCCTATAATTTGAATGAGATTAAAGGGGCTAAAATCTCCCAGAGCAAGTAAACAAGATATTGTTCATTTTTGTGTGACATTAAAGTGAATAAATAATGAGTAATCTTAAGTAACGAGCTATGTTACTATCTAAACATATGATCTTTGATCCTAACTTGGTTCTTTCAAATCTAATATATTAAATAGAGAAAAGAGTTCGGGAACCCTTTTAACTTTAATAAATAAGATAACAAATCCTATGACATGATATCTTGATCGAGAGGTGTGAAATACGACTACTGTATGATAATTAGAGATCTAAGCTGAACTTGTTAACTTGGGCAGTTCGCCGAGCATTTTTTTATTCTTATTCAAATAGCAGATGGCCAGAATATCCCAACTCCTATGCACATGATTTATGTCCGGAAAAAATAACCAAGTTTAAAGTACTATTTTCACTAAACTACTCTCATATACATAGCCTATCTTATTAGGATATCTATTAATCATGTAAAGATAAATAAAGATCAGAACTATCTCCTACGTTTACCCATTTAAACGAATAAGTGTAATAGCAGACTAGATTAACCTTATTTTTGTACAAACAGATAAGCAAAAGAGTACTAGAAACATGATTTCGACTATATTGACAGCTGCTAAACTATGGCATTTCACACAAATAAGAGAAAATTCCCAAGCACATGGTTTCTAATCAAGATGATGACATAAATACAACTAACAAGAAGCATATCAAAATCCTATTTTTCGTGATATCTAGAATATGCGAAGAAAACGAAAGAGGAATTAGCCGCACACTCACAATACACACCAAAACAGGAATTAGTCTTAAACTTATGGAATTGAAAAGAAAATAAAAGACACTGACCTGCTTTGGTGCCGTGTAGAGGTCGCAAAATGGTCCAAAGAAAATAGTTAACCACCTATATTATCTACTAAAAATGGGTTGGATAATGAACTATTTAAAAATGGGTCAAATATGGATAAGAACTATATTATCCATTTAGAAAATAGATAACCAATGGATAACCAACGGGTCTAACTTTTATATTTGTAAAGCCTCAAATTAGGAGTTCCTTAAGTTAGGGAGACTAAGAATTCTCCCAAAAGTGATCATATACAAGAAGTTATGGATAATATAAGTTACCCATATTATCCGCCGGTTAATTTATTTTTTTATCCGTATTAAATATGGGTCGGGTCGGAAAATTGATCCGTTTTTTATTACCTGTTTTCGACCGAACCATATTCGACTCCACCCGCCCGTTTGCCACTCCTAGTGCAGTGAACTGAGGGCGATGATCTCGGGTTTGTCTCGAGACCTTAAGTTCTACGGGCAAGCAACGAAAGGGATTTTTACTATGACTCGAAGCCAAATAGAGACAAAGAAAGAACTCGAAGAAAAACAGTTTTTAGGGGAAGAGAAAAATAATAGAACCTAAGTACTTTAGGGAGGAGGGGCGGCCAGAAACTTTTGGTTATTTTGGTGAAAGGGCGGCTAACAACCATGAAATTTTGGGGTAAAAGGGCAGCTGAAAACCCTTTAATTTAAGGTGAAAGTAGGCGGCTCCAACCATTTTTGGGGGTAAAGGTGCTGCTCCGAGCTTTCTCCTTGAAGTGGTCCAATATACAAGTATTTATAGTGAAAAATTTAGAGCTTGCTCTTGAGCCGGAATTCTCGATCTTGATTTTGAATTTGTCATCAAAGAGTCGTTCAAATCCGATCGTTTGTGACATTTACGTGAGAGATGTTAAAAGTAAGATTTGCACCAAAATGGTGCAACCAAATTTGTACGGTAATGGAGAAGATTTTGGCATTTGATCAAAAAGAGGAAAAAGAACGTTGTTAATGTGTGAAAGAGGGTTTGTGAGATAATATTCTTTATTATTTAAGGAGCAAAGGGGGCCATTGGATCATCAAGATCGGATGGCTAAGACTAAAGATCGGAAGTGTTCTATGTGATAGGCTAGGCAAGTTTGGGCTTATTTAAGAGTTTCAAATTGCTTGGGTCACTTTTTATTTACTGATCTGCTTGGTTATGGACTTGATTTTGGATTAGATTAAACAATTAGACTTGGACCTTGCTTGGGCTATGAAAAGGGCCGAATTTTATTCTTCTTTATCTTTTATTTGGACTTCTTAAATCTTATCCATATTATAAAATAATAAAGCTATTAAAATAAGTAATTAAATTTTGATATGCCTAGCAATACATATTTATATTAAATAGTTTGCGAGTGTTTAAATAATTACGAATTTATGTTGTAAATATCTATTTAGTAGATAACAATATAAAAATGGTCATGCAACTAATATAAATCACTTGAATAAATATATTACAAAATAGGAATAGGATTAATGAAATGCAGTGAAAAATATTAATAAAGCAAAATATTATTGGTTGATTAACTTTGAATGAAATTAATTGAGAGATAAAATCGTACTAGTTGAAATAGTAGTAGGAGTAACGACGACAATAACAACAACAACAACGATAATAATAATAATAATAATAATAATAATAATAATAATAATAATAATAATAATAATAATAATAATAATAATAATAATAACAACAACAACAATAACAATAACAACAACAACAACAACAACAACAACAACAACAACAATAACAACGATAATGATAGTAGTTTTACCCAATGATGATAACACAAAATTAAAATAAAGATACTAATTAGGTTTATTTTGGGATAAAAATAGTAAAATAAGTATTCTTACATTATTAATCATAGTAGAAGCTCATGTAAACAATTTGGAAGAAAAGAGAGACAAAATTAGATGTCAACAAATAGTGTATTGCTCGTTTATTATTTTAACTTGTGCTTCAATTACTAGTTACTTGTGCTTCAATTACTAGTTAGTTTACCTCATTATTTGGTAGAAACCTATTGTTCTTGAAGCTTCCATTACAAATAAATTTGAAGTTATGATTCTGGAATATTATATATGTTGATTTTGAGATGATGATCCCTGAAAGTAAAGAAATAAAAGTGTGGAGTATGAGTAACGACCATGTGCCTTGAATGAAGAATCCCATGAATATGGTTGAAAGTATTAATAAAATCTATATGTGGCGTGAAAGGTCATGATGTGAATGCTTTTGCACTTCTATTTTCCTTGTGCGCAAAATAAAAATATTTCTGGAGTATCATTAGCAAACCGAGGAAGGGTGGGTTGTAACTGTCCACACCCGAAACTACACGTATCGGTGTAGAAGTGGATTGTGATTATTCCCCTTATTTTAGATGAGATTGAATTATTGATGTGATGAAATTATTCCCCTTAATTGGGATGGGATTTATGATAGCTATGAACTGGAAGTGACAAAGTCGACACACACAGCATATGTGGGAAGACGGCCTAGCCGATTGAGTAGAGATTGAATGCCATGTTGCGCGCATGGTGGTTCCTACTCTTGGTAACACTTTTTTTGCATCACTTGTAAATCCACATTGTTTGTGAAGAGATGGCCTAGCCGATTGGGTGGAGGTCAGACTCCATGCTAAAAATACGGTGGTATATCGTTGCTATATAGTTGGGGCCTTGTTGCCGGCACTTCCATACTATTGTTCTGTTATACTTAAAGGCTCTGAAGACAGGTTATGGGTGGTATTTGATGTTGAGAATTGAACTAGAAGTGTTGGTATTTGTCAAACATGGTTTTCATCATATCTTTAAACTTGTAATATTATGGAAACATTAAATGAATTTCTTTTAAGTAATGGAACATAATGTGGAACACTTTATAGTTCTCATGCATACCTCTTGTTACTGATTTTTATATTGTTCATGAGTAAGGTTGGATAGAAGGCATCAAGCAGGCTTGCTTGACCGAGATATCTCGATTGAGCGCCACTCGCGCTCCCCGAGGTCGGGGCGTGATAAATTTCTCACCATTTTCAACTTTAAGCTCAGCCTAGAGGCGATTTGGAAAAGGTATTTCATCCCAAATTTATAGGCTAGTAGATTTTAACTTGTTTTCTTGCATTTTCATAAAGGCCCATTGATTTTAATCTTTAATCTATGCTTTTTCATGGTGGAAATTAAGAATTTAGGTAGAAATTGGAAATTTTGAGAAATTGAGATTTAAACATCAAATTGAGGTTGAATATCGAAACTAATCACATAACTAGGCTTGGAGGTGAATGGGTACTTGAGTTTTAGTACGAATCTCAGGTTTTGACCAAACGAGCCCATGGTTGACTTTTGTTGGCTTTTTCTAAAATCATTAAAGATTGAATGTTTTTTACTCATAGGTAGTTTCCAAAGCTTATTTTGAATTATTTGACCTATATTTGGTTAGATTTGATTGGTATGGAGGCTAATTCTATAGGAAATTCCGCGGTTAAGCATTGTATTGATTGCGAAGGGAGGTAAGTATCGTGGTTAACCTTGAGTTGAGGGATTATGACTTGTTGGTCTATTTGCTGCATGATTTATGTATGGGAACAACATATATGTGAGGTGGCGAGTACCAATGCGTCGTAATTACAGGTAGAATTTATTTTTTTGTATTATATTATTTCGTTAATTATGTTATCCATGCATAGGTTAGACTATTACTTCTTTAGTTATTCATTTTGTATTTATTGCTTATTTAAAGATGTTGAATATTTTTGAAGTTGAATTTTGATATCATGGCACCATAAAATTGAAGTGAAATTATTCCCTGCCTTATTTTATTATTCAGATTTATATTGTTGCTTGGTGAGGAAAAGAGAAAAGTACGAAGAGTGTTGTCGTGTCTTATTTGCATTCATTATCATATATGGTAAGATTTGATAGTAAAACACGAAGGGTGATGCCGTGCCATTACATTCATATTATTGCATGGTGAGGACGAGAGTAAAAGCACAAAGGGTGATGTCGTACCATTATATTCATGATATTCCATAGCGAGGACGAGAGTAAAAGCACGAAGGGTGATGCTGTTCAATTTTCATATTATTGATTTAATTGTTTTTCGATTTTGGTAATTTACTTGGTTATATTGTTGCTTAGTTCGAAAGATGTTATTTCTTGACTGCATACTTGATGTATTTATTATATCTTCTCGTATTCACATGTTCCATTCCAGTTAGTATTTTATCAATATTCTTGTTATTTTGTTGCTTTTTATACACTTGTACCGGTTTATTTATGTGGGTGTCTTGTCATATCCTTGTCACTACCTCGTCGAGGTTACGCTTGACACTTCCGGAGTATATTGGTTCGGTTATACTTATACTACACTTCTGCACTCCTTGTGCAAATACTAGTATTGGTCCTAATGGTGCTTGAGGTGTTTCGGCTCAGAGACTCGAGGTAGATCTGCTGGTGTTTGCAAAACTTGAAGACCCCTTCCATTTCCCACTTTTACTGCTTATCTCTTTTGAACAATTGTATTTGTTTCATATTATGTTTGTAGACTTCTAGTTGCTTGTGTAATAGTGACTCCGAATTTCTATGAGTAGATAGTATCACGTGGTTTATATTAGCACTGTGTTAGACTTGGTATTTATTTCTCGTTGAATATCATTATTTGTTTTTAACTGTTAAAATTTGGTTAATTATTTATTTTACATCGGCTTGCCTAGCAAGGGGATGTTAGGCTCCATCACAACCCCGAGGTTGGGATTTCGAGTGGTGACAAGTTGGTATCAGAGCACTAGGTTGCTTAGGTCTTACGAGTAATGAGCAATCTTAGTAGATTCCGGAGGATCGGTACAAAGACGTCTGTACTTAGCTTTTAGAGGCTGGAGTTTTAGGAAAATTTCACTTCTTTCTTACCCTATCATGTGATTTTAATTTATCATTGATGTTTGAATCATTAAATTCTTGTTTACTCGTAGAAAGTGAGAACACGCACATCATCTACAACCGGACAGGAGCGGGAGCCCCCTGTTGAATCTACTACCAGTGTTAGAGGCCGAGGCTAAGGTCGGGCCAGAGGCAGTGCTCAGCCTAGAGTTCGAGAAATAGCACCCCTTGTGGAGCCTCAGATTGATCATGAGGAGGAGATCATAGCTCAAATTGCACTAGTCACACCCACTCAGGTCCCGGAGGGATTTACAGCCACTCTCGTGCTTCAGAACACTCTAGTCCTTTTAGTGGGCCCTATGGAGAGTGTGCCCCAAACTGATTCATTTTCGGCGGAATTATCTATCTCTCATACTGGGGGAGGAGCAAATAATCTCGCTACTCACACTTCGGAGTAGATGTATCCTATATATCAAACCTACCGATTCAGCCAGTTGGAGTAGTTCGGCCTACTGTTACCGCATAGACCGGAGAGAGGTTCGTGATGTCTTCTCAAGGATTGATGAGATTGGACAAGTTTACGGAGTTCTTCCCTATTCACTTTACGGGCGCACTTTCGGAGGACTTATAGGATTACTTGGAATGTTTCTATGAGGTGTTGCACAACATGGATATTTTTCAGACCAGTGGGGTCGACTTTGCAGTGTTTCAGATGATCGGTTCTTCCAAGATATGGTGGAGGAATTATGTGTTGACCACACTAGCTGGTTCACCTTCACTCACCAAGGATCAGTTTTCGCAACTATTTCTGGAGAAGTTTTTTACTTTTACTCTGAGAGAGGAGTACCACAGGAAGTTTGAGCGCCTTAGCAATGTAGCATGACTGTTACCCAGTATGAGACCTGATTTATGGACCTAGCTCGCCAGACAGTTATCTTAATCCATACTGAGAGGGAGAGAGTGAAGATATTCATTGATGGGCTTACTTTTAGTATTAGGCTACATATGTTCAAGGGGACCGGAGACGATATTTCTTTTCAGATGGCCGTAGAGATGCTAGACGAATCGAGATGGTTCATTGTCAGGAGAGTGGGGGCTGTATCCAATAAGCAACCTCATCATTTTGGCGGTTTTAGTGGTGTCTCAACTAGAGGAAGGGGTAATTTTTGTAGAGGCCATCCTCCCAGGTCATTTCAATCAGCGCTTCAAGCATCCCATGGTGCTTCAGGTAGTCGTGTTCCTTATAAGTCTAATCCTGAGCATCTAGCCTATAGTGCACCATCGGCTCATATTAGTGCACCTCCTATCCAAAGTTACTAGGGTGGTTATTCAGGGAGACAAGGTAACTTCCAGGGTCAACAGTTATAGAAGCCAAGGAATTGTCATTCTTGTGGAGATCCGAGGTACCTTTCTAGATTTTTTCCCATGTCACAGGGGTGGCATGCCACAACAGAGTTCTTTGCCATGGTTTTGACACTGCTTGCTTCACAGCCCACTCAGATAGCTAGAGGCGGGGGTTAGGCAGCCGGAGGTGGATGCCAAGCCATTATAGTTAAAGGTCAGACCATTAGAGTTGGAGGCCAATTAGTAGAGACCGTACGAGGGGTGGAGGTCAGAGTGGTGGTGACCAACCCTATTTTTATGCATTCCCAGCTAAACTTGAGGCTAAGTCATCTGACGTCGTCATCACAATATTGTTCCAGTTTGCTATATAGATGCTTCAGTTCTTTTTTACCCGGGCTCTACTTATTCCTTCACGTTATCCTATTTTGCTTCATATCTGGCAATGCCTCATGATTATTTGAATGCTCTTATATATGTGTTCACGCATGTGGGAGATTCTATTGTTATAGATCTTGTTTATCACTCGTGTGTGGTTGCTATCAGGAGTCTTGAGGCTAGTGTAGATCTCCTACTTCTTGATATGGTGGACTTTGATGTAATTTTTGGCATGTATTGGTTGTCACCTTATCATGGTATATTAGACAATCACGCCAAGACGGTGACCTTAGCCATGCCGGGTTTCCTCGATTAGAGTGGAGGGGGACTCCTGGCCATTATACCAGCAGGGTTATTTCTTATGTGAAGGCTCAGCGCATGGTCGAGAAAGGATGTCTAGCATATTTGGCCTATATTTGAGATTCTAATACGGAGGTTCCTTCCATGAATTCAGTATCGATTGTGCCCGACTTTCTAGAGGTGTTTCCTGCAGATCTGTCGGGGATGTCATCCCACAGAGATATCGACTTCTGTATTGACTTGCTCTAGGAACTTAGCCTATTTCTATTCCACCATACCATATGGCCCCACCCGAGTTGAAGGAATTGAAGGAGCAGTTGCAGGATTTGCTTGATAAGGGATTCATTAGACCTAACATCTCGCCTTGGGGTGTATCAGTGTTGTTTGTGAAAAAGAAGGATAGTTCTATGAGTATGTGTATAGATTATTGGCAGTTGAACAAAGTCACTATCAAGAACAAGTATCAGTTTTCAAGGATTGATGACTTATTTGATCAGCTTCAGGATGCCAAAGTATTTTCAAAGATTGATTTGAGATCTGGCTGCAACCAGTTTAAGAATAGGGCATCGAATGGCCCTACGACAACGTTTTGGGCTCATTATGGGCATTATGAGTTTCTAATGATGTCCTTTGTCTTGGAAAATGTCCTAACAACATTTATGGATTTATGAATAAGGTATTTAAGCCCGATTTGGATTCTTTTGTGATTGTCTTTATTGATGAAATTTTTTTATCTACTCCCGCAGTCGAGAGGAGCATGAACAACATCTTCGGATTGTACTTCAGACTCTGAGAGATAGTCTGCTATTTGCCAAGTTTTCAAAGTATAAGTTTGGTTGGACTCTGTTGCCTTTTTGGGGCATGTTGTATCTGCCAAGGGCATTAAAGTGGATGCTAAAAAGATTGAGGTAGTTCAGAACTGGCCTAGACCTACTTCAGCTATGGAGATTCGGAGCTTCCTAGGTTTGGCAGGTGATTATTGTCAATTCATGGAGTGATTTTCATCCATCACAGCCCTATTGACTAGATTTACCTAGAAGGGTGCCCCATTCAAGTGGTCCGATGAGTGTGAGTTGAGATTTCAGAAGCTCAAGAATGCTTTGACAACAACCTCAGTGTTAGTGTTGCCTACAGGTTGAGGATCCTACACTGTGTATTGTGATGCATCGAGTATTGGGCTTAGGGCAGTATTGATGCAAGATGCTAGGGTGATTTGCATGCGCATCTCGGCAGTTGAAGGTTCATGAGAAGAATTATCCTGTTCATAACTTAGAGTTGGTAGCTATTGTTCATGTATTAAAGATTTGGAGGCACAACCTCTACGATGTGTCATGTGAGGTATTCACAGATCATCAGAATCTGCAGTATTTGTTTAAGCAAAAGTATCTCAACTTGAAGCATTAGAGGTGGTTAGAGCTGTTGAAAGACTATGATATTTCCATTTTATATCATCTAGGAAGGCCAATATTGTGGCCGATACCTTGAGTAGAAAGGTTGAGAGTATGGGTAGCCTTGCATATATTACAGTTGGTGAGAGACCGCTAGCATAACTTGTTTAGGCCTTGGCTTATCAGTTTGTAAGGTTAAATATTTCAGAGCCTAGTCGGGTTCTTGCTTCCAAGGTCTCACGGTCTTCTTTGTATAACATACGGTGATGCCAAGCAAGTTTCTAATGGATGTGATAGGGTGTTGCAAATTCAGGGTTGGATTTGTGTGCCAAATATGGATGGGCTTCGTGAGTTGATCTTTGAGGAGGCCCATAGTTTGTGGAATTCCATTCATTCGGGTGCCGCCAAGATTTATCAGGATTTGCGGAAATATTATTGGTGGAGAAGAATGAAAAACTATATTATCACGATCCCAATTTTCCTCTGTAGGATGTCGTGATGGCACCTATTCTCTAAGACTATGTAAGCCTAACATACACGTGAAATATAATTGAAACAATGATAAAACCCTCAAATACTCAACAACTATCATAAAGGAAACTCCGCCAACTCAGCATAAACAAACACCCTAAAATCTGGTGATAAGAAGTCCTAAGCTCTAAAGAAAGTACTGAACAACCCTATACAACAGTGTCTATAAAAGGGAAAGAAAGTGAAATAGACTAGATAGAGGGTGACTCCAAGGCCTGCGGACATTGGAAGATATACCTTGAAGTCTTCGAAGCTGAGATCGTATCACTGGTTCTTGGATTAGTAAGAGGTACTTGGGTCTGCACAACAAGATGTGCAAAAGCATAGCATGAGTACACCACAACATTACTTAGTAAGTGCAAAACCTAACCTCGGTAGAGTAGTGACGAGGTTAGATTAAGGCCCTACTGGAATAAATAAGAAAATTGAACAGGTATATAATAGTGTTATAATGATAACAATGAAATTGAAATGATAAAGAAATATAACAAGATTAGCTACACTAAACTAAGGCAAATAATGCATCACAGAAGAAAACAAAGAATGATATGCCAAGGGAACAAAACAACCAAAACACAAATATGGTGAATATAACATATTATGGTAACCCAATTAAAGTCATGAAAAGAATCAACGTAGCTAGAACCGGTCAACTACCACATTTAGCCCGTGTACGCACTCATCACCTTGCGTACGCGGCATCCACATATCACAATTAACACAAAACAACACCAATCCTAAGGTTAATTCCCCCTCCCTACCCACAAAGTCAGGCAAGGCACTTACCTCAAAACACACTACTCAATCCACTAGTAAGACTTTCGCTCGATTATCCAACTCCAAACAAACAACTTCATACCATAAACATAAACTATAGAAAAGTATTCCGAATAATAAAGTTATGATCTTTAAAGTAAAATAAAATTTCAACCCCGAGCTCGTGTCTCAAAACCCGATCAAAATTAAAAAATCCGAACACCCAATCTATAACGAGTCCAACCATACAAGAAATTACTCAAATCCGACTTCAAATCGTCTTTCAAATTCCTAAAATTTAACCTAAGAAGTTTTCACAATTTTCCCCCAAATTTCCAACTCAAATCACTAATTAAATGATGAAAATAACAATGGATTCGTGCAATATAGCCAAAATCGAGTTAGAATCTCTTACCCGATGATTTCCTTGAAAATCCCTCAAAATATATCCAAAACCGAGTTAGAATCTCTACCCAGCTATAATCGCTTCTGCGAGACCACAATCATACCAAATACACGGCACCTGCGGAAAAACCATCGCATGTGCGTTTCCAACTAAGACTGTAAAGACTCGCACCTGCGGAACCCTAAGCGCACATGCACTTGTGCTTCTGCGGAAGACTTGCCACATCTACGTGTCCGCTTTTGCGCGCCACTGGCCGCCTCTGCATTCCCAACTGGCAAGACCAACTTCACTTATACGGCTTGAGGGTCGCTTCTGCAGTGCTGCACCTACGGCCTAAAGTGCGCAAGTGCGATTGCACCAGACACAACCATGCTTCAGTAATCACACAAGCCCAATATTGTTCTAGACTCCATCCGAATCACACTCGGGCCCCTGAGACCCCGTCCAAATATACCAACAAGTTCTAAAATGCATAACGGGCCTACTCGAGCAAAAAAATCACATCAAACAACATTGATTCAACGAATCGCAAACCAATTCAAGCCTATTGAAACTATAAACATTCCAAAACTAACACTGAATCACACCAAAACAACTCCGATTGACCTCAAATTCTATACACAAGTCATAAATGACATAATGAACCTACTCTAACTTTTGGAATCAAAATTCGACCCCGATATCAATAAATCAACTCCCGGTCAAACTTCTTAACCTTCCAAACCTTCGACTTTCTAACTTTTGCCAATTCAAAATGAAACGACCTACGAACCTCCAAATCAACATTCAGACATGCTCCTAAGTCCAAAGTCACCATATGGAGATGTTGGAACTGTCAGATTTTGAAGTCATCTTGACAAAAGTCAAACTATTGTCAACTCTTTCAATTTAAGCCTTCGACATAGGAACTGTGTGTCCCATTCCACTCCAAAACTCACCCGAAACCAAAATAAAAATGAAATACCCTGCCAAGTTGCATAACCGTAATACAACATAGAGGAGGAAATAAATAGGGATACCCAAAATGATTGGCAGGGTAATTACATCATCCTCCTCTTAAAACAATAATCGTCCTCGAACGAGTATAAAGACATACCTGAAGTGGTGAAGGGATGAGGATAATGGATACATATATCATGCTTGGTCTCCCAAGTCGCCTCCTCGACTTGCTGACCCCTACCATTCTCTAACCATGAATACAACATCACGAACCTTTCGATCTCCATAACTCTTCTATCTAGATTGGGTTGTACGAAGCCGATCTTGAATGAATTTAACCTTTTCCAAAGCATCTTGAACCAAGTCTGTACCCAATACCCTAGCCTCACCTCGCTCAAATCAACTCACCGGAGACCAACACTGGCTCTCATACAAAGCCTCACATTGAGCCATCTAAATTCTTTATTGGTAATTGTTGTTTTAGGTAAACTCTGTAAGCGGTAAGAATTGATCTCAAGAACCCCCAAAACCATCACACAGGCTCTAAGCATATCCTCCAATATCTGAATGATGTGTTCAGATTTCCGTCCTTCAAATGGTGGAATGATGTACTCAACTCAGCCTGTGTGCCTAGCTTGCTTTACGGCTTTCCAGAATCACAATGTAAACTGTGTACCCTGATCATGGATGATGGATATCGACAGGCCATGAAGTCTGACAATCTCGCGAATATAGACCTGAGCCAATTGCTATGAAGAGTAAGTTGTCACCACAAGAATGAAATGAGCCGACTTGGCCAAACTATCCACAATCATCCATACTACATCAAGCTTCTTCTGAGTCCGTGGGAGCCCAACAACGAAATGTATTGTAACTCACTCCCATTTCCACTCGGGTATCCCAAGCCTTTGAAGCAACCCCTTGGCTGTTGATGCTCATACTTCACCTGCTAACAATTTAGGCACCGAGCTACATAATCTACTATGTATTTCTTCATTCTACTCCACCAATAATGTTTCCTCAGGTCCTGATACATCTTCGTGGCACCTGGATGAATGGAGTACCGCAAACTGTGAGCCTCCTGAAGAATCAACTCACACAAACCATCTACATTTGGAACACATAGCATGCCTTGCATCCACAATAAACCATTATCTCCAATAGTGACCTCCTTATCATCGCCGTGCTAAGCCGTGTCCTTAAGGATAAACAAATGGGGGTCGTCATACTGACGTTTTGTGATAAGATCATAAAGAGAAGACTGGGAAACCATGTAGGCCAAAACTTGACTTGGCTCCGAAATATCCAATCTGACAAACTGGTTGGCCAAGACCTGAACATGCAATGCTAATGGCCTTTCTGCTACTGGTAGATATGCTAAACTGCCCAAACTCACCATCATTTGGCTCAAGGCATCAGTCGCCGTATTAGCCTTCCCGGGATGATATAAAATGGTGATATCAAAGTCCTTAAGCAACTCTAACCATCTCAACTACCGCAAGTTATGTTCCTTCTGTTTGAACAGATGTTGTAGAGTCCGGCGATCGGTATAAACCTCACAAGGTACACCGTACAAGTAGTGCCGCCAAATCTTCAAGGCATGAGCAATAGCTGCTAACTCATGGTAATTGATGGGATAGTTATTCTCATGTACCTTCACCTGTCTAGATGCGTAGGCAATAACCATACTGTCTTGCATCAACACCACATCGAGGCCAATGCGTGACGCATCATAGAACAGAGTGTAGGACCTTGAACATATAGGCAACACCAATACTGGGCTGTAGTCAAAGACGCCTTAAGATTTTGAAAGCTCTCCTCACACTCCTTAATCCATCTGAACGGAGCACGCTTCTAGGTCAATCTGGATATAGAAGTTGTAATAGATGAAAAGCCCTCTACGGCACAACGATAATACCCTACCAAACCAAGAAAACTACGGATCTGAGTGGCTAAAGATAGTCTGGGTCAACTCTACACTGCTTTAATATTCTTCGAATCTACCTTGATCCCCTAACTCGAAAACACATGACCCAAGAACTCCATCGAATCAAGCTAGAATTCACAATTTGAAAATTTTGCATAAAACTTTTCTCTTAAGGTTTGAAGCAGGATCCTCAGGTGCTGCTCATGATCCTCCCGGTTTCGGTAGCACATCAAGATATCATCAATAAATACAATGATGAATGAGTCAAGATAGGGTTAGAATAAACTGTTCACCAATTACATGAATGATGCTATGGTGTTGGACAACCCAAATGACATCACAAGGAACTCCTAATTACCATACTATGTCCTAAAGGTAGTTTTCAAAAAATCCAGATCCTGAATCTTTAACCTATGATAGCCTGACAGCAAATCAATCTTCGAGAATACTCGGGCACAAGGTAGCTAATCAAATAGGTCATCAATGCATGGTAATAGATACATGTTCTTCACTGTAACCTTCGTCAACTGACGATAATCAATACGCACATGCATACAACTATCCTTCTTCTTTACAAACATGGTCGGATCCCCCATGGTGATACACTAGGCCAAATGAAACCCTTATCAAGAAACTCTAACAACTGCTCATTTGACTCTTTTAATAGTCCTAGGGACACAAGATATGGCGGAATAGAAATGGGTTGAGTGTCCAACAACAAGTCAATAACAAAATTGATATACCTATCGGGCGGCATGCCCGGAAGATACGCCGGAAAAACATCTGGATAACCCCTAACTACCGAAACTGACTCCACGATAGGAGTGTCAACATTGACATCCCTCACAAAAGCTAGATATGCACCACCACCTTACCAACCATCCGTTGTGCCTTAAGGAAAGACACCACCCCGCTAGGAAAATAATCCAAAGTAACCCTCCACTCCAACTGCAATAAACCTGGCATAGCCAACATCACATAACCAAGAATAACATGATAGGGAGGCTCCCAATCCATGCCCAAGATAACATTAAAATCTACCATACTGAGCAATAATAGGTTAACTCTTGTTTTAATACCATCAAGAACAACTAAACATGATCGGTACACACTGTAAACAATAATGGAATCTCCCACTTGCGTGGACAGATAGATAGGAGAACTCAAGGAATCATGGGATATACCCAAATATGGAGCAAAACAAGATGATGCATATGAATAAATGGATCTTGGATTAAAACATACTCAACCCGGACCCAATTGCTTTAGGGTATGACCCAATTGCTTTAGGGTATGAGTTGCGGGAGTCTGTTCTCCTCCCATGGCATGGTATGTGTTAGGAGCAAAATGATTCAACCCTGCCTAAGCTAGAGTACCAAACAAGCTCAAGAATTGGGTGAGAGTCTCCTGATGTGCAGGGGAAGTAACATGCATCTCAGGTACCTGCCCACCCAATTGGAGCTACTAGTGGCTCCTTTATCACAGCTCAGGCAGGTGTTCTGGCTGCACCACGTGCCCATATTTAGCCTCTGCCTTAGCCCTGGCCCCGCCCTCTTGCAGCTCTAGCAGGATGTGGGTGTCTCATCAAATTCAGCTGTGTGTATCCTTCACCATTTGTGAGAGAATAAAAAGATAGAGTTTCAGAATTTCAAAGTTAACAAATTCGCATGATAACGAATCAAAGAAGTGAAGCTTTTTCTAACAGTTCCATAGCCTCTCAAAGTTAAGTATAGATGTCTCCGTACCAATCCACGAGGCTCTACTAAACCAGTAAGTAACTCATAACACCTATGAACCTAGAGCTCTAATGCCAATTTGTCACGACCCCAATTTCCCTCTGTAGGATGTCATGATGGCACCTAGTCTCTAATTCTAAGTAAGCCTAACATACATACAGAATATAATTGAAATAATGTTAAAGCTCTCAAATAATCAACAACTATTATAAAGGAAAATCCACAACTCAGCATAAACAAACTCTCCAAAATCTGGTGATAACAAGTCACAAGCTCTACAAGAAAGTACTGAACATCCCTATACAATAGTGTCTATCAAAAGGAAATAAAGTGAAATAGACTAGATAGAGGGTGACTGCGAGGTCTGAGGATGTCGACAGGTATACCTTAAAGTCTCTCAGACTGAGCTCGTATCACTAGTGCCTGGATTGGTAAGAGGTACCTGGGTCTGCACAACAAGATGTGTAGAAGCATAGCATGAGTACACCATAACTGTACCTCGTAACTGCCAAACCTAACCTTGGGAGAGTAGTGATGAGGTCAGGTCAACGCCCTACGAGAATAAATAAGAAAACTAAACATGTATATCAGTGTAATAGTGATAAAAATTGAAATGAAACAATAAAGAAATATACCAAGATTAGTTACACTAAGACAAATAATGCATCACAGAAGAAAACAAAGAATAATATGCCAAGGAACAAATCAACCAAAACACAAGTGAAGTAATAGAAAAGTGTCATAACCCAAACCGATGGACTGCGATGGGTACCGAGTCCTGTGAGCACGTAATTTTTGCCCCAAGCAATTAATTCCAAAACAAAAATACAAAAAAATAATTTTGATTGAAATTGGTTGATTATTGTATAGAAAGTATCAGTGTGTGTTTTAATTGTTGGAAATAAAGTGAAAGAAATTGAAACAAAAATACAAAATGAAATTAGTTAGAAAATACCAAAAAATGTAAGGTAATTACTAAGAAATTAGAAAATCAAAGAAAAATACAAAGATACAAAATAAAAGGAAAAAAATACATCAAGAATAAAATACTAAGGAAAACAAGTATAATTAAATAAATACAACTTAAAAAAAATACAAAATAAGATAAATACAAGAAAATACAAATATACAAGGTATTTGGGCCAATTACAAAAGGCTAACCCAATTAACACTCTAACAGACCTGGCCCAATCTTAAATCTAACCGGCCAGCCCTCAGCACAAAGCTAAACGACGACGTATGACGAAATAAAATCTGGACCGTTGATATATTCAATCAAACGGACCAAGATAGGCGGTTCTTAAAAAAACAAAACGACATCGTATAAAGGAACAATCACAGCCGTCCGTTTAATTCATCTAACGGATATAATCAATGTCACACTTAAGCCAAACGACACAGTTTAAATAAATGAATCACAGCCGTCCAAGAAGTTGATCTAACGGACGAGATGAAGTCTTCACTTAAAATACACGACGTCGTTTAAAGGCCAAAGCGATCCTAGCCGTTCATCTTATCTAATCTAACGGTTAGAAATCAATAATACATTTCTAATATATAACTATAACCCTCCGTTCATATCACATTATACATTATACACATTATACACTTAACATTATAACCCTAGCCGCCCCTATCTTCCTTCTTCTCTCAAGTCTGAGATCACCGGAACCCTACCGGTGGTCTGCTTCCAGTCGTCTTCTCCGACTAACCTTCACATCCCTGAACC
>MU672188.1:0-29781 GCA_026770625.1 Nicotiana glauca
AAATTGTGGGGCCCTCATAAATATATATATTAAAAATACTTAGAGTCCGGGAGGAGCCGTTTAGCGAATTTCGCGTCCTTCCCCAAAATAATAACGCGTTAGACTCTTTAGGCGCGTATTTTAAGAACATTACTTTCTTAAACTCGGGTGCACATTTATGTGACCCAAATCCAAATCTCGACGAAATCTAAATGTGTCGATAATCACGGGTACATTGATTGTGACGTGGTTCGAGATGCATTTTCATGACGTTGCAAATTCTTTTAAAATGTAATGAATGAGACGAGCCTCGACAAACAAAAATACTTAAGCCGCAGGGCCCTCTATATGTGTTTGTAAAATTACTTAGATTTCGTGATGTGCCGTTTAGCAAAATTTCACGGCCTTACCCCAAATAATGATACGCTAGTCGCTTTAGGCGCGCTTTTAATAATTTACTTTCTTAATCAGGGGTGCATATTTATGTGACCCAAATCCAAATCTCAACGGAGTGAAATGTGTCGATATCCACGGGTACATTGATGTGACGTGGTTTGAGATACGTTTTCACAACGTTGCAATTCTTTGCAACAATAAAAATAATATTAAAAGCGGTTAAAGGTTAAAATTTGCACATAAGTTAAAGCATGTAATAAATCAAATAAATAAGCCAAATATAAAAGTTAAGCGACCGTGCTAGAACCACGGAACTCGGGAATGCCTAACACCTTCTCTCGAGTTAACAGAATTCCTTATCTGGATTTCTGNCTTCTAAAATAAATGAGACGAGCCTCGCCCAATAAAAATGCAAATTGTGGGGCCCTCATAAATATATATATTAAAAATACTTAGAGTCCGGGAGGAGCCGTTTAGCGAATTTCGCGTCCTTCCCCAAAATAATAACGCGTTAGACTCTTTAGGCGCGTATTTTAAGAACATTACTTTCTTAAACTCGGGTGCACATTTATGTGACCCAAATCCAAATCTCGACGAAATCTAAATGTGTCGATAATCACGGGTACATTGATTGTGACGTGGTTCGAGATGCATTTTCATGACGTTGCAAATTCTTTTAAAATGTAATGAATGAGACGAGCCTCGACAAACAAAAATACTTAAGCCGCAGGGCCCTCTATATGTGTTTGTAAAATTACTTAGATTTCGTGATGTGCCGTTTAGCAAAATTTCACGGCCTTACCCCAAATAATGATACGCTAGTCGCTTTAGGCGCGCTTTTAATAATTTACTTTCTTAATCAGGGGTGCATATTTATGTGACCCAAATCCAAATCTCAACGGAGTGAAATGTGTCGATATCCACGGGTACATTGATGTGACGTGGTTTGAGATACGTTTTCACAACGTTGCAATTCTTTGCAACAATAAAAATAATATTAAAAGCGGTTAAAGGTTAAAATTTGCACATAAGTTAAAGCATGTAATAAATCAAATAAATAAGCCAAATATAAAAGTTAAGCGACCGTGCTAGAACCACGGAACTCGGGAATGCCTAACACCTTCTCTCGAGTTAACAGAATTCCTTATCTGGATTTCTGATTCGTAGACTGTAATATAGAGTCAACTTTTTCCTCGATTCGGGATTCAAACCGGTGACTTGGGACACCATAAATCTCTCAAGTGGTGACTCTTAATATTAATAATAAATTCCGTTTCGATTGTCCTTTAATTGGAAAAACCCCCTTTACCACGCCCTTCGCGGGGTGCGGTATGTAAAAAAGAGGTGTGACAACACCAACTAAAAGAATCAGTGCTACTGGACATGACTATAAAGTACAAGACAACACCAAAAGAAACAGACCCAAAAAATAAAAAATCTCCTTAAGCAACTCCTGGATGCAACGGTCCTGACCAAATGGTCCTGGGGTATCATGCTCAATCTCCGGTAAGTAGATCCATACAGTATAAGAAAACTAAAAGGAAATAGAGTTAAGGATTTAGAACACTATGTGAGACAATAACGCTCCCTATTGAACACATGCAAGACATGATTGCGAAAAATAGCCTACGTATCCAAAAGGCGGTTAGAAGTGCAAACTCAACAAAGGTGACCTCTAAGACATGGAAAACTACTTTGTAGAAATGACTGATTTTGTAGAAATGGCCTATGTGGCCAGAAAACGGCTAAGCATTGCAAATTCAACAGAAAGGACCATAAATAGAGAGGACACCTTGTTGTGGACCTAGGACACTAGGCATAAGTTAATTGAACTTTTGAGAAAATAACCCTATTTTGCAAAACGACCTATGTGGCCAAAAGCGGCTAGACATGCAAATTTGGCAAGGACGGGCCTTAAAGTAAAAAGACACCTAATTGTGGATTGAAGACTCTCAAGACACAATTAAATAAACCACTTTGCAAAAATATCCTTATTTTGCAAAACGGTCGATGTGGCAAAACGTGGCTAAAGATGCAAGATTTGGCTACGACCTATCCCATTCAAAAATATTTTTTTAGCTTTTGGTTTTGTTTTCTTTTTTGGGAGAAAGACTTCCAGGAGAAAAAAATGCATATTTTTGAATTTTGGTTTGATTTTTTTTGAATGAGAAGAAAATAGTTTTTGAACTTCTATTTTTATTTTTATTTTGTTATGGAAATTTCAAAAGAAAAAGTTCTAAAGAAGAAAGAAAATATTTTTGGATTTTTGAACTTTTATGTTAAAATTATGAAAGAAAGACTTTTAAAGAAAATATTTTTGAATCTTGAATTTTCTTTTCAATTTTTGAAAAAAACTTCTAAAGAAAATGAAAATATTTTTTTGGATTTTGAGAAGAAATTAAAAGAAAATAATTTTGTTTTTTTTAAATTGGGGTCTCAAATAAAGACCTTTCTAAAGAAGGGAGTAAAGGAAAATATTTTTGGATTTTTGAAAATTGGGACCGGAACCGATGAGGTTTGCCTACGTATCTCATACTCGGTGAGAATCAGACCCGTGTAGTTTGGTCAATTTTGACAATCGGAAGAGACATGTTATTGACTCATTTTGAAATGACTCTTTTTTTTTTGAAAAGTTTCGGCAGTGTTTCGGAACATTTTCAAATACTGGGCTTTATTTTCTTCCTACATCACTCTTGGTTTTTCTCTTGATTTTCTTTTCCTAGCCAGTCAACATGCAAGCCGAAACAGCTAAATGTTCATATAGCACGTAGGATGCATTAGTATGGTATGTTATTTTGGGTACACCTGTCCTAGATGGACCCAACCCTTGTGTTGAGTCCCCAAAGTCAAATGTACGTGATGCAAGCAAATGTTCCTATTTGGATCCGGCGTGAGGTTATGTTATTCTAAGTTTAAACTTGGGGTTGTGTTCTTGACCTGGCTTACCCGAGCGGACAACTCGAGCCGAGGAGAGTGCAACGTGCCGAAAGCACGAAAGTCTACCCGACCTTGTTGCTGACCCAACCTCATTCTATTTGGTATAACTTCTAACATAAAAAGTAGGCGACGCGAACGTGTGCACCATTTTTAGAAGACTTAGAGGCGTGGCGTAAGAAAATATTTTAATACAATTCAAACAATATCAAAATGGTAAATACACAACAATTAGCACATTAGGTTCACAAAAATACAATAATATTAACAATAAATAAAGCCAAATAAAATCATATTACAAATCTCGAATTCTTGAACCCTGAACCAGAAGTTCTGGGTTCTTGTTCCCCAGCAGAGACGGCAGAGCTGTCACACCTCCTTTTTTCTACCCACAAAAGGGGTATAAGAGAGTTTTTTCCAATTTAAGTGACATTCGAAAAGGGATAATTTTATTTTTAAATTCATAGTCACCACTTGGGATGATTTATGATGTCCCAAGTCACCAATTTTAATCCCGAATCGAGGAAGTTTGACTCTGTTTTAATGTCCGCGAAACATAAAAATCCGGGTAAGGAATTTTATTAACTTGGGAGAAGGTGTAAGACATTCTCGGGTTCTGTGATTTTAGCACAGTCACTCAACAATTGTTATTAGCCTATTTATCTGATTTTAAAATGTTCTTGAAACCTATGTGCATTTATCCCTTTTAAAACCTCTTTTAATAATCCAATTGTCATAAGCTAATTATTTGATTGCACGTTGAGGATCATGTCAAGGGAACTGTACCCACGATCTATAACATGTTTATTTTATTAACAAAATTAAATTGTGGCTGGGTGACATACATATACCCCCGAATTTTAAAATTAAGCATCATAACTACGTCACGGGAACCATATCCATAAATATGATAATTTATTTAATTAACGCGCCTATAACAAACTACGAGAGTTCAAGGTATTTTTCTATACTAATCAAGATATCAATGTGAGGGACATAAACTATGTGATTTGATGGCACACCTTAATTTATTTAAAGAAGAGGATTGTGTTCAATTGAAGCGAATTATGAAGTTCATGTTAAGTATAAATCAAAATTTATTCTAAACTTACTAGTTGCAAATATGCATTGGGATAACTTAACAGGACTTTGATTACTTTGGGAAGACTGAGCCAACAACAGGCTCACTTATCATTTAACGAAAGTAAATAGGGACTGGGCTCGAAAATAATCCCACCAATTAGAACGAAGGGCAAACCTTCCCAGCGATTTTGATTGGTCCAGTAACAGGCCCAGCAATATAATAAACTCCACATTACATTCATTTTCATAAACTTCAAACAAACTAAGGCCGGAGATTTTTGGGCTCGAAATTGAGCACGACAAGAGAAAAGCAAATCTCAAACAGGCCCAAATCATGCGACCAAAACCAGCTCCAATAATTTTTAACAAAAAAGCTCCTAACAGTCTAAGGCCATAGCTGAAACTCAGATTTTTCTTCTAGTTCGCAAATAATAAAATACTACATAAAATTCGGAGAAATCAAGTATGCATGAACAATTAGATTATGGATTTTTATGGTTTGAATTACTTTAAACTAGTAATAAATTACATCAAAGTCAGATGTTTCACTACTACATTAATGTTTGAATCCTAAGGTGACAAATCTGGACATCAATTAAACATGGAGTTTTACTTCAAATAGTACATAAAGCTAGGACACTAGAATTAATCCCTCAAGCTTGAAAAACAAACCAAAACCAACATACTAATCAAACACCACAATTCAATGAATGACAAAGAAACGAGCTATTTACACTATGGCTTTGTCCTGGACCTTTCACACAGATCTAATACCTAAAGTATGAACTACTGAACATCTGACACTGAATCATTCCACTACAACAGATTTACCACATCTGAGATAGAAATAACAGGGAAGGAAGAAAAAGAAAACTGAATGACTTAAAAGAAAGATAAAAACTAAAATCCAAACACGTGCAGTATCTGATAACATGCTTTAATCAGAAAACCATTGTGACAATTTAACACCTCCACCTCTGGACAAAATATAACACATATGAGGTAATTTAATACTCTTTTATGAATGCCATTTATTAAACAAGTCTAAAATACTTAATAACCAAAACTGGAACACCATTATGGAGGGGAAAGCTATATGACACGAAAACAACATATGTAAAGGAAATACTGCAGTTCAAAGACTAAACAATATTCTTCAAGTCACATAATACAGCTTTGAAAGGATGAATACACTTGCTCTCCATTTGTTATTCAAGATTCGAAGAATACCTGGTTACAAGAAAAAAAGAAGGAAGATAAGAAATCTTTGAGAATGAAGGAAGCAGCAGAAAGATCAGCAAGAATCAGCAATCAACAACAGCAACCCCAACTTCCAATTCAAACCATTTTTCCGACTTTTCCCAAAATCAGAATTTGTTTTAGCACTTTTCTAACTATTGTTCTTCTTAAATCAGAAAATTGGATCAGCCCTCAATGTAACAGTAAACTGAACCTTTTTGGGTATTTTGTTATCTGAAATCCCTCCTAAGGAGTGATGGAGTGGTCCTACTTATAGACAACCCAATGCCATATGCTGAAAATAGAATTAGGGAATATTTTTTATCTCAAAGCCCCTAACAACATCTTTAAACAGAAATGAGATAGCTGGCAACCCCTAATTGGTTTCAGCATTTTTGTGCTGGCCAAATAGAGCCAGCTGCCCCAAATTTTAGAAGCTTCTATTCAAATTTCTATTTGCATACCCTTTCCCTGACCCCCTTAAATTTTTATATTGCTCAATTAACCCTAAAGTCCATATTTATTCCCAAGTCAGGACTAACAACAGAAATCCAGAATCAAAAGAAGCAAAGATCAAAAGACCAAATCATTATGCAATTATTATGGAATTTCAAAGATAAAAAATAAAAATTATCCTAAACAGAGTACCTAAAACAAAACAAAATGTGATGAAGAAAAATAGAATAATTTCATGCATTCAATCCTAAAGAGGAACCCAGCTTAAACTAAATTTGAAATTAAACTTATGATGAAGTCTTAATGTGCTACTAAATAATCTATATCACTAAATGCAAGAGTAAGAAAATAGTTCCGAACAAAAGAAAATAAGAAACCTAAAATATGCGGCTAAAAATAGAAACAACAACTAAGAAGAAGAATCAAAGAAAATAAAGTGGAAAAGAAAAGAAATAGAAACAATGCAAGAAATTACCTATGCTAAACGTAAGAATTAAACTAGACTTGGTGGTCTTGCCGGAGCTTGAACGGATTCAGGTAGGTTTGAGAACAAATCAAACCCACATGATTCATTTGCTCTAGTAAAGAGAAATTGACTCATCGAATCATGTAGGTTTGAGCCATTAAATCTTCCGGTATCAACTCGGTGTAGACTTTTAGATTTTCAGATTTTTCGATCTGAAATTGCTCGATTTTGAGAGGCATTTTGGGTAAACCAATGGGATATTAAGGGGGATAAAAGTGAGAAGATGGCCTGGTGAAGTTTTGGCTTAATTTGGAGGAACTAAGGTTTTTAGGTTCCGATTTAGATCTAAGATTCGAGCAAATGGGTAAATATTTGAGGGAAATGGTTTAAGGATTTGGAAAGAGGAAGGAAAGGAGATTATACAGTGTAATTTTGGTAAGGTTGGAGTACCGGAGTCGCCGTGAGGCGATTTTTGGTAGGTGGTTAAAAGCAGAATCGGCGAGGGGTTTGGGGGCGGCTAAGGTTTGGTTTAGAGACAGGGATGAGGGTGAAATGTGAGGTGTTTTTGGGGTTATGGGGTCTTTCAACTAGTAATATACGAGAACAAGGGCCAGTTCCTAGCCGTTGGATCACACGAGATTAACGCCTGGGATTTGATTGAATAAAACGGCACTGTTTGACTAGTAAAGAGGGTGGACCGGGTAAGTTAATTATTTGGGCTTGGGTTGGAGAAAATTTTGGGTGCAAATTGGCCCAATTTCAAAGCTAATTTAAGTCTTTTTTTCCAATTCCTCTTTTTTCTTTTTGTTCTCTGTTTCTTTCTCTATTTAATTAAAAATTCAAATTAAATTCCTAAATTAATTTAAATAATAAAATTAAGATAATTATCTAACTATAATATTTATATAAATTAATTGATCCTAAATTAAAAGAGAAAATTACTGATCTAAAATTAAAAAGCTTAAAAATGTAAAAGTAAAACAATTTTGTGCTTTTCATCGTAATAAAGCAACTAACTAACTAATTAATCCTAAAAAATATGAAAATAAAATCTCAATGCAATGCATGGTATTTTTTTGCATATTTCACGAGTTTAATAAAAGTAAATATGCACTGAAATGCATACAATTAACAAAAACAAATCCTACAAAAAACCAAAAAATCGCAAACAATTAGGAAAATTCTATTTTTTAATTTGTAGGAGTATTTTACATAGTGCAAAAATCAAGTGCTCACATTAGGTAGCTAGGAGATAGAGGTTTGTTAAACTGGCCTCCAGATTTTTCTCAATGAAATTGAAACTGTTGTTTCGAGAATATATGTGTTCTCTCTTACTGTTCAGTACTAATTAAAGTGTCCCAAAATTTTCACCATCGTTCTTATCTGTATTGCAAATAATTTTTATATGGTTAAATAATTAATTTATTTTGGGTTAAAACCTAGGATGAAGAATATATTAAGAAGGTTTAGAAAATTCTCGACAAGAACATATGGTTCAATATTTTGAAAAGAGAAATGAAATAGGGTCCTTAAATTTTACGGGTTTTGGATGTTGAGTAATGGGTTGGATTCAATTAATTTGGGTTGGGGATTAAAAATGCTTAGAAGTACTCCACCTGGATCTCCCGTTAAAGTAGGGCATGTTTGTTTAATAGTTAGACGATAAGGTTATTTTTGATAGAATAGTATAACAGAGGGTAATTTTAAGTAATTTTAATAGTAGAGGGATATCTTTTATCCTTTTCTGTATTTTAAATAATTCTTTAACCTACCTAGAAGCGTTAGCATCCAAAGAATTTCTTATAATTTTCATCACTAATTCACTGGTTTAGCTATAATTCTTCATTGGTTTTATGATGCCTAAAATTAGTTTCAGTTTGTCATAAATAACTATTTTTATTGTATGGATTCTAGATCGATCCATGATTTAAATTCTAATAATTTAACTTTTAAAGTTTTAGCTTTGAATGCATTATATTTTCTAAAGTTATGGAATCTACTATTTTTGCTACTTTGACGAATTTTTATATATAAATTTTTACTCCACATCGAAAGTTATGGATTCAATGGGTTCAATTGAACTCTTCATTAACATACTACTGTTGGTATTATTAGTCTTGATAATGCAAAGCAAAAGATTTCATTGTGGTCCCTTTTCCTTCTTTCCTTCTTTATCTTTTGTGAAGGACATATCGTCTCTCATTGATTGTGGAAAGTCATTTCCTTCCCTTTATATTGAATTGCTCATTGTTGGGATTGTAAAGAGATAGTAAAGGGAATGGTCTCGCGCGCATGAGAAATTGGTCGATTTGTTGTCACGACCCAAAGCCCAACCCGTTGTGATGGCGTCTATCATGGAACTAGGCTAACCTCAAACCAGCGCAATCCACTACCACAATGTAAATATTAAAAATCATTTGCGCAAAACTTTCACCATTTTTAAAACAAATCATTTAAGACATATGAGAAAGATTCATATTACAATACATTTGTTCCAAAATCACGGTGTCACTGAGATCATGAGCGTCTAAAGTAAATATATAATATATCAAAGTGTCTAAGAGCCAACAGAAAAATACAACTAGAAGTGAAAAGGAGAGCCAAGGCCTGCGAACACCGTGCAGGTACCTCAATAATCTTCTAAGTTAGAAGCCTCGATCAAATATCCGCCACTGGATCCAAAGTGCCTGAATCTGTACATGAGGTATAGAGGATAACGTAAGTACACCAACTCAGTAAGTAACGAGCCCAAACTATGGACTGAGAGGTAGTGACGAACTCAATCTCTTAATAGGATAATCGGGAGTATCGTACAGAAATGTAGGCATGCTTTCAGTTAATTAAACATCTCATAACAGGGAAATAGAGCAAGTTTGGGCATGATAAAGCAATATAACTCCGCTACATCTACATGCCAATGCACATACTGTATGAATTGCACTATGCCAAGTACCCCATGTGCCCAATAATTTTATGCTCGTCCACTTAGTATTGTATACGGATCGTACGTCCTAGGGAAGATCCATCCCAGAATATCCAACTCCTGGAAAGCAATCACTCAGTACTGAGGAAGGACAATCCAGCCTACGAAGAAGATCCAACTCCTGGTAATAATAATGACAACTCATAACCACTCGGTACCGTATATGGATCACAAGACCCAGGGAAGATCCATCCCAGAATATATATATCACTGACAATTAGTCTCCGGTACCGAGGAACAGGCCAATCCAGCCTCATGGAGAAGATCCATCTCCATACCAATATTGTGGAGAAGATCCATATTCGGGGAATATCCATCCCTCAATATCATGAGCTAGTGCGGTCAGCGGGGATGTAAAGACTCTGGAGGGGCTTCTATGAGCCCAAGCATTATATCAATGCCAACGAAGGCATGATCATTATCTTACTGTGGCGTGCAATCCGATACCATACCATCAATCCATATCCGGCTCTCGGCCTCACTCAGTGAATACTCTTCTGTCTCACACATATGGGCTAAAATGTCATGATACAAGCCTGAACAATAATATGAAATGTCAAGTAGCAATAATCAAGATTGAGGAATGATATACTATGCATTAACAAGACTGAGTATAGATTATAAATGAAGTTAATGGCATGACAGCAAGAAATGACCTATCGGGTCTCAACAATATTGGCGTGAAGCCTTAACATGACATTTAGCATGATTTGCAGCTTATCAACTTAATCACACAATTACAACACAATTAACAACATAAAAGAGTCACTAAGCAGTGCCATGAAATAATCCAGGCCTCATTTCCCACGGTGCACGCCCAAACGCCCGTCCTTAGCATTATGTCACCTCAATAGTAATCATAGAACACATAGTTCTGGTTTCGAACCCTCAGAACTAAGTTTAGAAGTATTACTTACCTTAAGACAAGCCAAACTGTAGCCCGCGATGCCTTTTCCTCTCGATTCGGCCTCCAAATTCCCCAAATCTAACCAAAATCAGTATATAACCATCAAAATATGCAAAGGGAACAAAGCCCACTTGAAAATAATCAAATTACATCAAATTCCCGAAATTGGTCAAAACCCGACCCCCGGTACCAAGTCTCAAATTCCGATAAAATTTACAAAACTAGAATCTTTACACTCTCACGAGTTCATACATACCAAAAATACCAAAATCCGACCATGAATGACCTCTCAAATCCCTAGATTAAGATCTTCAATTTCCCAAGCCCTAAACCCTCAATTTTGCTACTAATTCACATAGATTTCAAGCTTAATCAGTCAAAAACCATCATAGAAAGAAGTTTTTGGTTCCAAGAATCTTACCTCTAAGAAACCCCTTAAATCCTCCCTTGAATTTGCTCCCAAAGCTTCTTCCCCTTTGAAATGTTATGATAAATAACCCAAATTCGTGAAGGGTGAAATATATATATGTTCTGACCCATCAAAACCGCATATGCGGTCCAATTATCGCACATGCAGACCCGCACCTACGATCCTAGGTGCGCAACTGCGGATTTCACTTATCCGCGCATCCACCGCACCTGCGATCAAATTCTCGCACCTGTGCTATCACTGGTGCGCCCAAAGTTTCGCTTCTGCGGCTCCAGCCTTTCCCTCTCTTGGCTGCATTTGAGACTTCACTACCGCTTCTGCAGGCCCGCCTTTCCCTCTCTTGGCTGCATATGCGACTTCACTTCCGCTTCTACGAGCCCAAACCTATGGTCCCCAAGCCGCAAGTACGGTTATGACAGGAACTGTGCACTTCAGCTGCCAATTCCAATTCAAAACCTCCTGTTAACCATCCGTAATCACCCCAAGGCCCCCGGGACCTCAACCAAAAGCACGAGCAAGTCATATACCACCTTCCAAACTGGTACCAATCTTCAAAATAGCTAAAACAACACCGTAAGATCAAATTAACTACGGATTCAAGCCTAAGAACTCTAAAAACTTCCGAGTTCCGCTTTTGATCAAAAAGTCTATCAAACCTCGTATGAATGACCTGAAATTTTGCACACACATCCCATATGACACAACAGACCTACTGCAACTCCTGGAATTTCATTCCGACCCCTGATATCAAAATCTCCCATATAAATCGAAAACGCCAAAAATTTATTTTCTCCAGTTCAAGCCTAAATGTACTCCGGACCACCAAAATACATTCTGATCATGTCACGACCCAGATTTTTCACCCTCGGGAGTCATGATGGCACCAACTAATGTGATCTAGGCAAGCTAATTATTGAACCATCCACCTTTTTACCAATTTTATTCTCTTTAACAAGATGGCGCCTACTAATGTGAGCTAGGCAAGCCAATTATTGAACCATCCACCTTTTTCCCAATTTTATTCTCTTTAACAATTACGCATAAATAATATTTAAGCAAAGGAATATAACATAAACAGAAGAAAACGATAAGCCATCTGAACATAAATATCTATTACAACTGTTTGAGTCCCGACCACCTAGAACTGGCGTCACACTTTCACAGACGGTCTAAGAATACTACAAATAAAGGTCTGAAAGAATTAAACACAACACTGTATCAGGAAATACATGTAAGAAATAGGAAATTCGATAGAAGGAGACGCCAAGGCCTACGGATGTCTGAAGGGCTACCTCGGGTCGCCTGATGAACAAAAATCAGAAATCTCACTGCGGTCCGAAGTCTACAACACCGGGGTCTGCACAAAAGAGTGTAGAGTATAGTATCAGCACAACCGACCCCATGTGCTGGTGAATGACTAGCCTAACCTCGACGAAGTTGTAACGAGGCTAAGACCAGACTACCAAATAAACCTGTGCAGGTATATAATAAACAGTGGAAAGTAAAGTAGGAATAAGCAAGTAAAGATGGGAGGGGGAAACATGTTGCGGGGGTATACCAGTATTAACAGTAAATTCAGAGTAACAGTCTAAGGGCAACTTAGGATTCACAGTGAACAAAAGAAACTAATAGCCAAAATAAACACACTTGTATCAATAATTGTTGCAACGCGAAACCCGATCCTAATATATAACAACACTGTTGTGGCATGCAACCCGATCCATATCATTTATCATTGTTGCGGCGTGCAGCCCGATCCATATATATCATTGTTGCGGCGTGCAGCCCGATCCACATATAATATTGTTGAGGCATGCAACCTATTCCACATATAATATTTTTGCGACATGCAACCCGATCCATATATAATATTGTTGCGGCATACAACTCGTTCCACATATAACATTATTGCGGCGTGCAACCCGATCTATATATAATATTATTGTGGCGTGCAACTCGTTCCACATATAACATTGTTGCGGTGTGCAACCCGATCCATATATACTATTATTGCGGCATGCAACCTGTGAGCACGTAATTTTTGCCCTATATGAATTATTCCCACAAATTCAAAACAAAATAATTTTTCCATTTGTTTGCAATTTCTTAGATTTTTGTAGCATTTTTTGTTAAATTATTTGCATATGTCTGTGCACGTTTATTCTATTTAATTCATGCAAAATATAAAATATGCTGCATTTGCATTTAGGATTTAATTTTATATTTTTAAATTAAGTAGTAAATTAGTTATTTTATAAGAATTGGAAAAATCACAAAAAATAGTTATTTTTGCACTTTTAATTTTGAAATTTGGTAGTTTTTCCTTTAATTTGGTTCTTAATTATTTGTGGTAATTTTTATTTAGAGTTAGTTAATTTAATTTGATAGGATAGTTTGATTAGGGATTAATTTAGGTCTATTTTTAAATTTTAATTTAGAAGAAAAAAAAAGAAAAAAAAAAAGAAAAAGGAAAAGAAAACAAAAGAGGGTTGAATCAGATTTTTGGGGCCCTATTTAATTCCAAGACCAAACCAAACATCCCTGTACCCGTCCAAGACCCTCCCCATCCCACTCCCCCATTCGGTCCAAATCTCACTTAAGCTCCAAAACGACGTCGTTTTGGCTCGCTCAATCTCAACCCTCATCCAATCTCACCCAGTGGTCTGAAACGTCTCCCCCAATTCAATTAAATATATCCGAAGAAGTTGTAGAGACAACCTAGTACATTTCACTACTTCACTCTGGGGGTGTAATTAGGAATCATCTTTTTCCGTTGTCCTCTACTCTGTTCCGTTTGTCTTGTTTACTCCCTATTCCTGAGTTTTATTGGTCAGAACAAGTGAGAAATGACTTCAAAATTTGCCACCAGCTTTCCAATTGCACAAAACGGGATCTGGTTAACACATCAAAACATCATAAGTTAGGAAAGAACAGCAAGCACACTGAGTTGGTAACAATCAACATGCTTTGGGATCCATGTGAAATACAAAGGTTTGGTACATATCAATTCATGAACAATACAACAAGATAAAGGTGCTTGGTGAATGGATCAGAGATATTTTTTATAGTAGGATTGACAAAAGGTGTTCGACCAGTGACAAGCAGCGTCTTCAAGTGGAAATCAAAGTTATCAGTTCGAGTGAAGGAACAATAGACCTCGAGGCCAAGGCCTGCGATTTAAATTAATAAAGAAAAACATGCGCGATGAGTTGGTAACAATCAATATGCTTTGGAAGTTCATGTGAAACACAAAGGCTTGGTATATGTCAATTCATGAACAATGCAACAGATGAAGGGTTAGGGTGAACAGATCAAAGGTATTTCCTGTGATAAGATTGATAAAAGGGTGCTAAACCAGTGACGAGCAAGACCTTCCAAGTAGAAGTCAAAGTTATCAATGCAAATGAGGGAGCAACAGACCTCAAGGCCGAGGCCAGTGGTTAAGTCAAGAAAGAATAGCATATACACGGAGTGGGGGCAATGGACGTGTTTTGGGATTTATGTGAGACACAAAGGTTGGGGAGATGCCAGTTCATGCAATGCAACAAATAGAGGATATTGGGTATGAACGGAGAAAAGGTATTTTATGTGATGAGGACGACAGAAAAAGGGGTTAGTCCATAAACAAGCAAGGTCTTCGAGTGAAAATCAGTCATCATGGGAAGTGAAGGACCAATCTCCTCAAAGTTCATGGACACAAACCAACCACCACATTTTAAACTGACAAGATTTTACTTTGATTAAAACAAGGGCAGAAAATTTTGTCTGTTTTGGAGAAACTCTCTGTAGGGGAAAGAGCAAGAGCCAAAATAGGTTTGACCGTAAACTCTCAGGAACTTCCTGGAAAATGTGACTTAGTTTAAATTTCAAAACAATCATGAGTAACATAATTTAGCATAAATATACCCCAATGGAATATAGGTTGGTTTCAAAGTTTGCATGTTTAAGATATGATTCAATTCGATGTTGTCAGGGCCCTCCTGGATAATGGGGAGTCGTTTAAGATCCTCCTAGATAACAATATTTAGCGGAAGTCATACCTTTATAAAATATAACTTAGATATAAAATTGTCGTTTAGTTAAGAGTTGTTAGGACCCCCCTAGATAATTGGACCTAGCTTTTAAATTCTTAGTAATATTTGGTAATATGATTCAATTTAACACTCACATATGTGGCCAACTGCCAAACTAGGGCAAATGTTTTTTCTTTGTTTTGTCTATTTTTGTTGAAATCAGGAGCCCGCTTGGAGAGCATGGGAATACATTTCAAGTTCAGCAGTCAGGAGCCCGCCTGGAGAACGGGAAATACATTTAAAGTCAGCAGTCAGGAGCCCGCCTGGAGAGCATGGGAATACATTCAAGTCAGCAGTCAGGAGCCCGCCTAGAGAGCATGGTAATCAAGTTTAGTAGTCAGGAGCCCGCCTGGAGAGCATGGAAATACATTCAAGTTTTGAAGTCAAGAGCCCACCTGGAGAGCATGGGAATACATTTCAAGTTTAGTAGTTAGGAGCCCGCCTGGAGAGCACGGGAATACGTTTCAAGTCAGCAGTCAGGAGCCCGCCTGGAGAGCATGGGAATAGTAGCCCACTTGGAGAGCATGAGAATACATTCAAGTTTAGCAGTTAGGAGCCTGCTTGGAGAGCATGTGAATACATTTCAAGTCAGCAGTCAGGAGCCGCCTGAAAAGTATGGGAATACATTCAAGTTCAGAAGTCAGGAGCCCGCCTGAAGAGCATGGGAATACATTTCAAGTCAGCAGTTAGAAGCCCGCTTGGAGAGCATGGGAATACATTCAAGTTTAGCAGTTAGGAGCCCGCCTGCAGAGCATGGAAATGCATTAAAGTTCAGCAATTAGGAGCCCGCCTGGAGAGCATGGGAATATATTTCAAGTCAGCAGTCAGCAGTCCGCAGTCCACCTGGAGAGCATGTGAATACATTTCAAGTTCAGCAGTTAGGAGCCCGCCTGGAGAGCATGGGAATACAATTCAAGTTCAGCAATCAGGCATCCACCTGGAGAAAGGGCAACATCTCAAAATATAGTTCGGCAGTCGGGTGTCTACCTGGAGAAAGGGAAAATATCTCAGATTATAATTCAAATCGACAACAAAGGAATTCCACCGGGAGCATGCACGCCAACAAGGCAACAAGAACCATAAGAGCAGGTTTGAAGATATAGATAGGATTTATTTAAAGCATAGATCACAGTCTAGTCTAGCTTCTTTTATTTTGACATGGTGTAATAAGGGGATTCAGTAAGTAGTAGCAGCAGCAGCAACAATGAAATCATAGCTTCATGGTAGTCCCAGCTACCAGACATTCATGAACTACACTGACTTGATTCCTTTTTAGCCAAGGATATGTAGGCAACCTCAGAAGTACGGTGCCGTCAAATCTTTCAAAAATGCTTCCACCGAGTATTCAAACGGGCAAAAATTACTTGTATCCACTCCCTTATCTTTGTACGAAAACACTTCGTGTTTCTGAGAAAAGAGGAGCAGCTATGAGCACGTGATTTTTCCCTATATGAATTACTCCCACAAATTCAAAACAAAATAATTTTTCCATTTTTTTGCAATTTCGTAGATTTTTCTAGCATTTTTTGTTCAATTGTTTACATTTGTCTATGCACGTTTATTCTGTTTAATTCATAAAAAATACAAAATATGCTGCATTTGCATTTAGGATTTAATTTTACATTTTTAAATTACGTAGTAAATTAGTTATTTTATAAAAATTGGAAAAATCACAAAAAATAGTTATTTTTGCACTTTTAATTTTGAACTTTGGTAGTTTTTCCTTTAATTTGGTTCTTAATTATTTGTGATAATTGTTATTTAGAGTTAGTTAATTTAATTTGATAGGATAGTTTGATTAGGGATTAATTTTGTTATATTTTTTTAATTTTAATTTAGAAGAAATCAGAAAAGAAAAAAATTGAAAAGGAAAAGAAAACAAAAGAGGGTTGATTTAGATTTTTGGGGCCCTATTTAATTCCCATCCCAAACCAAGCACCCAAGACCCGCCCCATCCCACTCCCCCATTCGGTCCAAATCCCACTTAAGCTCCAAAACGACGTCGTTTTGGCTTGCTCAATCTCAACCCTTCATCCAATCTCATCCAATGGTATTAAATATCCCCACCCCCCCCCCCCCCCAATTCAATTAAATATGCTTGAAGAAGCTTTAGATACAACCTAGTACATTTCACTCTATCTCCTCCATCTCCAGACCTAATCTACCATTGTCGCAGGGGTTCCACCTCCAAACCATCACTAAAACTTCACCCCACAATCATAAGCCTCCCCTTATCCTTGTCCCACTATCAATTCCCCAAAAGTCCCAACCCATTTGCCTTAATTTTAGATCTGAAATTCTGAAAAATAACAAAAAAACATAAATCTATTGCTTTGATAATTTCTGAAGTTCGATTTGTGCCAAAGTTTATGCCAAGTTTGTTCTTGGCGAGAACAATCGCTTGGTATCATCTTTGGCCCATTTTAAAACATGGCAGATTCCAGTAGACTCCCCATTTGTTCGGCCAAGATTCGTCGTCCGTCATTTCATCCTCAAATCAGTGTATTCTCCTCCTCGTACTTCTTTATTCCCGTTTCTTCAATTTTTAGGGTTTAATCTGGTGTTTTGTTTTCTAATGCATTTAAGCTTCGGTAAAATAGGCTTATTCGTATTGTTTAAATGTAGTTAATGCATCCTTGATAATTTATATGCACTTGCTTCACCTGGTAGATTAAGTGAGTGTTCTCTTCTACTTTCTATATGGTCATGGACCTTGATTCACATCAGTTGTTGGTTTGGGCCTTGGGTTACTTCAGACCCATTTGCAAGAGAAGCCCGTTAATTAGGTCTTTTACTGGGTCAAAATGGACCCAGGAGATTGCTGGGATAATTTTCAGGGGATGAAGGGGTAGTTTGGGCAATTGGCGCAGGGAATATCTTTGTAATTGAATGGGAAGCTTCTAGGAAGCTGGGGTGGGGGACTAATATGAAAATATGACATTTAAACTAAGGATTTCTATGCTAAAATGAAAATTTTAGAAGGGTAGAAGTGCAAATCCGATTTCTTTGTTGTTTCCCTAAATGTCTTGCCTATAAAGGTTCTCTAACTTGGCATTCAAGGAAGAGATTGGAAGAGCTAAAATTTTTGAAAAAACATGAACAGTGGCAAAAATTACTGTTTCATTGGATTTTCTGAGTGCTTTTTTTTCAGTTTTCTCTTCATCTTCTTCTGAAATACTTCTGAGTGGCTTGAGGCTAAAACACTCCAATTAATAGACATAAATACCAACTTTTACTGTTCTATTGGATCCTTACTGATTCTGATTTCTTTTCAACTTTCCTGAAATAGTTGTGACATATCCGAGTATCAAATGGATTGAAATTGGTTTACAAAATCATTTTAAAGTCTGCTGGGCTGTTGTTTATTTGAACTTGATCCGTCACTCTTGTCTTCTTTCAACTTTCCAGGTACATTATCAAAACATGCCATGAAACTGAGTATTGACTAACATGTATGAAGATTTGGAAGTTCAAGTTGAAATTTGAATAAGATATTTAAATTTCTGATGTAGTCATTATCAGTTATTACCATTATGTCCGATTAGGTACTTCATTTCATTTAGCCTAATTTCTGGTTTGGGTTTAGTGATTTAGTTGCTAGACTTAATGTATAATTTCAGAACATTGGATGTTATAATATTGTTTCAATTCTGCTCGCATGAAGGGACTGTTAATATTGATGTAGTAGAGGTTTATTTGAAGTTGTGTATGATATAGTTACAATTGAATTCTGCTGGGAATCAGGGATGTTTAGTTTTGTTAAACAAAAAAGAGGGGCTTAGTATAAATTGTCTCTGCTTGGGTTCATACGATCCTAACATTGTCAAGTTATTCAGGGCTCCATCTAGTTGTCTCTTTTGCAATGATTCCTACAAAAGTTTATCAAATCAATTTTGAAAAAATAGAGTCTGGTATGACTATATGATGGTCATTTAGTTCTGGGCTCATTCTTGTTTGTCTGTTCACTCCATTTCGAAATAATTAACATTGAAACTAAATGGGCATTCATGGTCGTTTTAAATTGAATATGGATCATTTTGTGTTTGAAATCAATTTGGTAGTGTTTGATCAAATTACTTGTCTATTATTCCATGGTAGAACAATTGCAACATCTGGCGTTCAAGTGGCACTTTGTGCATATGTTTTGGGTTCAGATTCAAAATAGGCCTGCTTCATGTTAGTTTACTCAAAATGTGTCCACTTCTCTGCCTCTTTTTCCTGCTTTCACGTTGATCTCAAGTGTGGGCATGCTGGGTGTAACGTATTTGGGCCTGACTCTCTTTAGCTCAATTGGGTCCTTGGGGCTTTCTTGTGGGAATCACACTTCGGGATGTCCCTCTAATCTAGTTATTCTTTTAAGAGATCTTGGTTTTCAAAATCAGGGTCAAGATTGAAACCATCTCCCCAAGCCCAATAAGGCATATGTATATGGATGAGTGCAGTAATGGAAGGTCATTTGGGTGGGGCTTTTCTTGCATTAAAATGGATCATAGTTTAACTGAGGGGAGCCATGATAGCAAAGCGATTAATTTATAGCCCTCGCGAACTAATTTAGAAACTTGGTTAAAATAATTCGAGGTGTGCCACGCCAAACAAAATGACAATTCCGTGGCCCTCATTTTGATTAAATTTCAATTCAACCTTAGAATTTGGGGTGTGCCATTGAGCGAAAATTCCATGGCCCTCGCAAAGTACAAACTTGTAGTTGCTCTAGGATCGTTTAATATATCATTGTAATTGTGTATACATTCGCGTAACATAATTACGTTTTAAAAACAAAACTGGAGTATGTGTTCGCGCATCTTTGGCTTAACTTTTTTTTTAATAATAATAAAGCATTATTAATTGTGGATACGTCCGCGTGAAATAATTTTTAAAGCAACAAGCAAATGGGTATACGTGCGCGTAACCCATTTCAAGATAATTTTCTTAATTAAAAGCGGTGAAAGAAGAAAAAGCACATAGGTTCTAAAATCAGTAATTAAATAATTTAATAAGCCAAGTATGATCAAAGCGACCGTGCTAGAGCCACGGAACTCTGGAGTGCCTAAAACCTTCTCCTGGGTTAACAGAATTCCTTACTCGGATTTCTGTGTTCGCAGACTGTATAACAGAGTCAACCTTTTCCTCGATTCGTGATTTGAACCGGTGACTTGGGACACCATAAATCTCCTAAGTGGCGACTCTGAAATTTTTTAATAATAATCCCGTTTCGATTGTCCTTTAATTGGAAAAATTCCCTTTATTATATCCTCTTCCGGGAGTGTAGTGAAAAAGGAGATGTGACACAACCCGATCCACATATAATATCAACAACAATCATAACAAGAGTCCCGACAAGGGATCAATAAAGTCTAAACTATCCCGGCAAGGGATTCAACATTATAAGTAATTACGTCCCGGCAAGGGAGAAACAACTATAACCAAACTTGTTACAACACCTAAATACCTCAGGTATAACCAAACTTGTTACAACACCTAACTACCTCAGCTATAACCAAACTTGTTACAACACCTAACTACCTCAGCTATAGCCTAACTTGTGACAACATCTAACTACCACAGCTATAACCATAATCTTACCCAACACAAAGAACCATCAATCTAAGCATCCATGATATCAATTAAGAACACAATGCAAAGGAATCACAACTTAATAATAGCCCGGCAAGGGGCAACATAATGATCTCTTCTCTTTCTCACTTTTACTTCACAACTCGAACCAATGCTCTAGAGTATCAATTATCACTTATAATTTCACATTCGTTATACAACTGGAGCCAACACTCCTCAATGTTCATAGGTCACAATTCTTTCCACAACTTTACACAACAAACAAAAATTTTCACCAAGGCATGAATAATACAACGAAGTCATGAAAATCACAATATAAGACCCGCGGTCATTCTCGACACCAACGTATAGATACTCGTCACCATGCCTATATGTCGTACTCAATAAGAAACAAATAACAAATAGGACACACTCCTAATCCCTCAAGCTAAGGTTAGACCAAGATCATTACCTCGAACGTTCACGGCCAACTCAAGCCTCAAACACTGCCTTTCCTTTAGAATTCGGCTCCAAATCAACTGTATCTAGATATAATGGAATTACCAACATCAATAAACGCTAAACAAACAAATTACAATGCTTAATTATAGCTTTCTAATCATTCTTCCCAAAAGTTAAAAATTGCCCTCAGGCCCGCTTGGTCAAAACACGATGTTCGGACCAAAACTCGATCACCCAATCACCCACGAGCCCGCATGTATATTTATTTTTGAAATCTGACCCCAAAACGATGTCAAATCCCCGAATAATAAAAAAGCTTTAACTCTACCCAAATACCTAATTTCTACCCTTAATCACACGATTTAGGCCTAGAAATCTAATGGGTGTTAATGGAAATTGAAGAAAATGTGTCTCGATTTTATATCTATGAATTGGTGGTGAAATCCCCTTTCAAAAATCGCTCGATTTCGAGTTGAAGAGAAGAAGTTATGAAATTTTGGCTAAATCATGTTTTTGTTTCTGTTTTAAAATCACTGAACAGGCCTTCATCGTATTTGCGATAGGCTTGTCGAGTTCGCGATGAAGCCAGCTTAAGTGACCTTCACATTCACAATAAACAGCTCGCGTTCGTGAAGCTTCAGCTCCCAGAGCCTTCACGTTCACGTTTAGGTGGTCGAGTTCACGTAGGGTATAGTACCCCTCCCCCTGCCCAGGCTATAAGCCTTCGATTTTGCGATACCAGGCCCGTGTTCGCGAAGGGAAGACCCCCCAATGCTTTGTGTTCGCATAGAAGAAATTTTTTCTTCAGCATGAATAGCTCATCGCGTTCGCGAGGGTCCTCCCACCAGAATTGAAAAACCTGCAACTTTTATGAGTTCAAAAACCTTTCGAAACACACCCGAACCCTCGGGGCGCCAAACCAAACATACGTACTAACTCACAAATATCATATAAACTTATCCGTGCGATCAAATCGACAAATTAACCTCTTAAACAATGAATTAAATCTCAAATCAATGAAATATTTCAAAACTTCTTAAAACATTAAATTTTGCATTTAAGGTCCGATTTACGCCAAACGAATTTCGTTTCTTACCAAATTTCACATAATCATCTTAAATCATATATAAGATATGTACCAGGTGCCGGAACCAAAATACGATCCCGATACCATCGAGTTTTAATCAAAATTCATTTCCAAATCCTTTAAAAAAATTCTTTAAAAATTCATTTCTAGGGCTTGGGACCTCAAAATTCGATGACATACGCCCAAATCTCATATTTTCCTATGGACCCTCGGGACCGTCAAATCACGGGTCCGGGTCCATTTATCCAAAATTTTGAACGTAGTCAAATTAACTCATTTTATAGTCAATTTTTTTTATTTTTCACAGATTTTCACACATAAGCTTTCCGACAAAGCGCCCGGACTACGCACGAAAATCAAGGTGATGCTAAAAGAGGTTTTTAATGCCTCGGAATACAAAATTCAATTTTAAAAACAAGTTGTAACGACCCAACCGGTAGTTTTGAGCTATAGCGTGTCGGTTAGTGGTCTGAGGCCATGAGCAGCTTCATTCTAGGTATATTGACTTGTGTGTATGGTCGGAATTGAAATTCAGGAAGTTCAGCGTTAACTTTAAATGAAAATTCTCGTTTCAGAAGCCTTAAGTTGAAGAAAATGGCTAAGATTGCAATTTGGAGTAAACGACTTCAGAATCAAGATCTGAAGGTTCCAGCAGGTTCGTATGATGATTTCAGACTTGAGCGTATGCCCGGTTCGGGTTTTGGGTAACCCAGGAGCATTTTGGTGCCTATTTTGGAAGTTAGCATTTTGGAAGAAATTTCTCAAGTTTGGTTTGAAGTGCATTTTAGTTCTATCGATGTCCGTTTGAGATTTTGAGATTGGGAGTAGCTCCGTATGGTGATTCTAGAGTTGGGAGCGCGATCGGAAGTGAATTCGGAGGTTCGTAGATCATTTTGAAGCCATTTGGCTAAAAATAGAAATTTGAAGGTTTTGAGAAGTTTGATCGGAAGTGAACTTTTGATATCAGGGCCAGAATTTGATTCCGGAAGTTGTAGTAGGTCCGTAATGTCGAATATGACTTGTGTGCAAAATTTAAGGTCAATCGGACGTGATTTGATAGGTTTAAGCATCGAAAGTAGAAGTTGGAAGTTCTAAAGTTCATAAAGCTTGGATTGGAGGTTGATTCATGATTTTAGCGTTGTTTGATGTGATTTGAGGCCTCGAGCAAGTGCGTAATGTATTTTGGGATTGGTTGGTGTGATTGGTCGGGGTCCCGGGGGCCTCGGGTGTGTTTCAGGTTGTAATCGCGCTCTTATTTGATGTTTCAACGTCGTTTCTTTGGACATAACAGGGTACCATATTAATCAAATGAGCTCCAAATTAAGTTTTTATTGAACCATTAGATCCGTATCAAAATTACGGAGTCATAGAAAAAAGAATCATCGAATTTGGATATCATATGAGAAAGTTATGCTCATTTTTGTGTCGGGAAAACTGCTGCTTCTGGTATGCTCGCCATTGCGAACATATCCATCGCAATTGCGATGCCTAGTTCTAATATGATATCTGAGAATGTATCTTATGTGTACCTACGTCGGATGGATGATTCGCGAGCAGGGTAATAGATCACATTAAATTAATAAATGAATTTCTAAAAAGACTTAAGCTTCGTTTTCTCAAATTATTAAAGAGAATTGGCCTTTCTTGGATGATTGCTCCATGTTGACTTCTTGACTGATTGTCTGTCTGTGTGTGTTTATTTTGGAACGGGCCGAACGTCTCGGCAGATTAATAGATGCATCTATAGGTGCGTCGTCGACCCTCGGCAAGTGCACATTTATTTCTGTTGGATCGAGTCGTCGCCTCGGTATGATTTGCGCATGTTTGTATTGCTGCCTGGACTTATTTAAGTTGTTACATGACTCACTATGGCTCGAGATCATTTTGTTAATAATGAAAATAAATCTTGCAAATTACTATGAAAGAATTATGTGTTTACTTGTTTCCTCTATTTGGATTAACATTATGTCTAAAAATATAAATCAACTGTTTAATATGTATATTAAGGATAAATAATCATCGGACTATTAGAGAGTGTCAGAATTGACCATCTCGTCTCTACTCCTTCGGGATTAGGCGGGATACTCACTGAGTACATGTTGATTACGTACTCATACTACACTTATGTGCATTTTTATTGCACAGGTACATATATACTTCTAGCAGCCTACTGGGCGTAGCAACATGGATAATTTTGGAACTAGGTGAGCTGCAATTTGCGAGGCGACCCGCGGCTAGTGTAGTTCCTTTTTGCACTTTTATTATTTATTCCCTGTCAACTATATGTCGGACAGATGTTGTATTTTATTTTACTTATCAGTAGTCGCTCATGCACTTGTGACACCGGGTTTCTGGGATGGGTTTCAACGGATTTTTACCAATTGTTATTATTTAAATTTGAATTCAAGTAGTGAACTTTTATTTATGAAAAATGGAAGGAAAAATCTTAGATTTTCAAATGTATTAAAAGAGGAATTAATTGATACTAATTTAGTTGGCTGGCCTGACAGAGATATCCGGTGCCACCACGACCCTTAGTGAATTTTGGGTCGTGGCACAAGTGATGACCTTTTGGGTCATCATATTCTCCACCTCTAAAACAACCATTCGTCCTCGAATGGACATAAGAAGGAAGTACATGAGTCGGGGAAAACATGGGGATAACGACTCGCATATCGAACTCGGACTCCCAGGTCGATGCCTCTGGAGTCTAACCTCTCCACTGAACACGAACAGAAGAAAAAATCTTCGACCTCAACTGACGAATCTGCTGGTCTAGAATGGCTACCGGCTTCTCCTCATAAGACAAGTGCTTGTTCAACTGGACAATGCTTAAATCTAACATGTGTGATGGATCACCGTGATACTTCCGAAGCATGGACACTTGAAACACTGGATGTACGGCTGATAAGCTCGGTGAATCCACCTCTCCCACTCGATCAAGAATCTCAAACGGACCAATGGACCTAGGGCTAAGCTTTCCCTTCTTCCCAAATCTCATCACGCCCTTCATAAGCAATACCCGCTCACCGACCATGAAAGCCAAATCTCGAACCTTGTGGTTGGCATAACTCTTTTTCCTGGACTAAGCTGAATGAAGCCTATCCTGGATGATCCTAATCTTGTCCACGGCATCCTGAACCAGATCCGTACCTAATAACCGAGCCTCTCCCGGTTCAAACTATCCAACTGGAGACCGACACCGCCTACCATATAAAGCTTCATAAGGAGCCATATGGATATTCGACCGGTAGCTGTTATTGTAGGCAAACATTGCTAAAGGCAAAGACTGATCCCACGAGCCTCCAAAGTCAATGACATAGGCTCGGAGCATATCCTCCAAAATCTGAATAGTCCGCTCGGACTGCCTGTCTATCTAGAGATGAAATGTTGTGCTCAACTCAATCCGCGTGCCGAACTCTCACTAAATTACTCTCCAGAAATGCGATGTAAACTGCGTACCTCGATCCAAAATGATAAACACGGGCACACCATGAAGGCAAATAATCTCCCGGATATAGATCTCAGCTAACCTCTCAGAAAAATAGTAGACTGCCGCAGGAATAAAATGTACTGACTTGGTCAGCCTATCAACAATGACCCATACTACATCAAAATTCTTCCGAGTCTGCGGGAGTCCAGTAACGAAGTCCATAGTGATCCGCTCCTACTTCCACTCGGGAAGCTCAATCCTCTGAAATGAACCATCGGGCTTCTAATGCTCGTACTTGACCTGCTGACAATTCAAACACCGAGCCACATATGCAACGATATCCCTTTTTTATTCTTCGCCACCAATAATGCTACCACAAATCCTGATACATCTTTGCGGTGCCCGGATGAATAGAGTACCTGGAGCTATGGGCCTCCTCTAAAATCAACTCTCGAAGACCATCCACATTATGAACACATACTTGGCCCTGCAATCTCAAAACTCCATCATTACCTATGGTTACCTGCTTGGCACCTCCGCGCTGCACCGTGTCGCTAAGGACACACAAATGGGGATAATCATACTATCGATCTCAAATACGTTCCAATAATGAAGAATGAGCTACTGTGCAAGCTAAAACACAGCTGGGCTCAGAAACATCCAACCTCGCAAACTGATTGGCCAAAGCCTGAACATCCAAAGCAAGCGGTCTCTCACCGACCGAAATATAAGTTAAACTGCCCATGCTGGCTAACTTCCTACTCAGAGCATTGGCCACCACATTGGCCTTCCTCGGATGATATAATATGGCGATATCCTAATCTTTCAACAACTCCTACCACCTCCTCTACCTTAAATTCAACTCTTTTTTCTCGAACAAATACTGAAGACTCTTGTGATCCATGAACACCTCACATGTCACGCCATACAGATAATGCCTCCAAATCTTCGACGCGTGAACAATGGCTGCCAACTCCAAATCAAGAACCGGATAGTTCTTCTCATGAATCTTCAACTGCCATGAAGCATAGGCAATGACCATGCCATCCTGCATCAACAATGCACCAAGTCTGATACGAGATGCATCACAATAACTGTATAGGGCCTTGAACCCGTGGGCAAAACCACCACCAATGCCGTAGTCAAAGATGCCTTGAGCTTCTAAAATCTCGCCTCACATTCATCCAACCATCTGAACTGGGTATCCTTCTGGGTCAACCTGGTCATCGGGGTTGCGATAGACGAAAACCCCTCCACGAACTGATGATAGTAGCCTGCCAATCCCAAGAAACTCCGAATCTCTGCAGTTGATGCTGGTCTAGGCCAGTTCTTGACTGCCTCAATCACCTTCGGATTAACTTGAATACCCTCTGCTGATACAAGATGACCCAGGAATGAAACTTAACTCAACCAGAACTCACACTTCGAGAACTTAGCATATAGTTGACCTTACCACTGGGTCTGAAGAACCACTCTAATATGCTGCTCGTGCTCCTCCCGATTGCAGGAATATATCAAAATATTATCAATGAAGACTATCACGAACGAGTCCAAATAAGGCCTGAACACTCGGTCCATCAAATCTATAAAAGTTGCTGGGGCATTTGTCAGCCCGAATGACATCACTAAGAGCTCAAAATGCCCGTACCGGGCGCGAAAAGCTGTCTTAGGGACATCGGATACCCTAATCCTCAACTGATGGTAGCCAGATCTCAAGTCAATCTTCGAAAATACCTTGGCACCCTGAAGCTGATCAAACAAATCATCAATCCTCAACAATGGATACTTATTCTTGATTGTAACCTTGTTCAATTGTCGGTAATCTACACATTCTCATCGATCCGTCCTTCTTCTTAACAAACAACACCGGTGCACCCCAAGGCAAAACACTCGGCCTAATGAAACCCTTCTCAAGCAAGTCTTGCAAATGCTCCTTCAATTCTTTCAACTCAGGAAGGGCCATACGATACGGCGGGATAGAAATGGCCTGAGGGCCTGGAGCCACATCAATACAAAATTCAATATCCCTATCGGGTGGCACACCCGACAGCTCTAAAGGGAACACCTCAGGAAACTCACGAACATCGGGCACATAATCAATACAAGGAACCTCAGCACTAGAATCACGAACATATTCCAAATAGGCCAAGCACCCTTCCTCGACCATACGTCTAGCGTTCACATATGGGATAACACTATGGGTAAAATGACCAGGAGTCCCTCTCCACTCTAAATGAGGCAAACCCGGTAAGGCTAAGGTCACAGTCTTGGCACGATAGTCCAAGATAGCGTGGTAAGGTGATAACCAGTCCATCCCAATATAACATCAAAATCAACCATGTCCAGAAGCAACAATTTTATGCGAGTCTCAAGACCTCCAATCACCACAATACAAGAACGATAGACTCAATCTACAACAATAGAATAACCCACCGGTGTAGACACATAAAAGGGACACTTAAGGAATCACTAGGCATAACCAAATACGGTGCAAAATAAGATGACACATAGGAGTAGGTAGACCCTGGATCAAATAAAACTGAAGCATCTCTACCACAAACCAGAATAGTACATGTGATAACTGCATCGGAAGCCTCAAACTCAAGGCATACGCCCAAGTCCCATATTTTCCTACGGACCCTCTGGGACCGTAAAATCATGGGTCCGGGTCCGTTTACCTAAAATGTTGACCGTAGTCAAATTAACTTATTTTATAGTCAAAATTTCCCACATATTTTTACATATTAGCTTTTCGGCTACGCGTCCGGACTGTTCATGCAAATCGAGGTAATCCTTAAAGAAAGTTTTAAGGCCTCGGAAAGTTGAATTCAATTTAAAAAATAAGTGATGACCTTTTGGGTAATCACAGATCATGCTCTTAAGTCCCAAAACTATCCAAATCGTAAAAATCAAATTCCGGTTGACTTTTCCAACTAAAGGCAAACTTAATAGACTAAGTGTCTCAAGCCTTCCCAAAACTATTCTGGATTAGAACCGACTAACCCAATACCATATAATACAGATGATCAAAGCATAAAGAAGCAGAAATGGGGAGAATGGGGCGGTAACTCATGAAACGACCGGCCCGGGTCGTTACATCCCCCCTCCACATGCACGCGAGATATACCTGCGGTCTAATCCAAATCTGATTTTGCAAAAAATTATTTTTTTATTTTTTCGAGCTTACCAGAAAATTCCAAATAACATGCTTACCAGAATATCTCCAAATTCATTCTCTTTTGAATTGAATTTTGTTACGTTTGTAACAACTATAATTTAATTTGTTGTAATTGCACTTGAATCTTGTAACTTCTACTTAAATTCTATAACAACTTTTTTATTTCATAACCCCCGATTAAATTCTCCTTCTTGTAACAGCTCTAGAATCTTATCTATATTAAGAGCTGTTTTATGAATTTTCAAACATAGAAAAAATACTTTCATCTCTCTTTTTCTTCAACCGAATCCTAAGAAATTATTTTATGTAAATTCCAAACTTCCAGCCTTGAGTTCACGTGTTTGGAGGTATTGTGGAATCTTGGGCAGCGATCGGTCTTAACGATTTGCACCTAGTCAGGCCGAAATCACTTTCAAGGCAGTGGCTTGCCGCGCCACAGTATTTTTCGATAAGTATTCCTTGTTTCCATTTTTTCCTTGTCAATATTATCTACTCATTTTCCTTACAACTACATAGGGGTAGAAAATGGGCAGGTTGGGTTGAATTTGGGCGGGTCAAGATGGGTTAGGTCAATAAATGGGTCATTGCCCAACCCAGTCCAAAATGTATTTGGGCTTAGATGGGTTGGGTCAAGATGGGCTAAACAATGAGGCCATAACCCAACCCGCCCAACTTGATCCATATTTTAGAACCATGCTCATCTTGCATAAAAAAATATTTTACCTTAAAATATATAAGTTAAAAAGTATTTTAGGGTGAGGATAGGGTTGGGGGTTAGGGTGGGTGGGTGGTACAGAAAAAAAATAGAAAACAAAAATAAAAAAAATGAAAAAAAGTAACAAAAATATTACTTTAAACAAGATTGATACATGATTAAAAGTCTATTCGTTGAAATGATTCTCTTTTATTGTGTGTGGGCGAGGGTATGCAATTGTACCCGCCATCAAAAGCATAGAACAACCCATGATGAAATGTGTAATCTCAATGTGTGTTTCATAATTAAATTCTATTTTGAGGAGTTGTGAGGGGGTGAAGAAAAATAAAAAATACAAAAAAAAAGTAAAAACTTTTTTTGGTTGGGGGTAGGGTGGGTGGGTGGGTGGTGCAGAAAAATAAAAGAAT
>MU672188.1:30231-45537 GCA_026770625.1 Nicotiana glauca
AAAAAAAAAAGTAAAATTGGGGAAACTAAGTAAATTTCTAGATAAGTTGGGTTGAGATCCCTTTGTTTTGAGTGAGTTTCATGAGTTGTATTTAGACTGTTTAATGGGTCAGAATGAGCAATAAAAAATAAGAGAAATTTTCATAAAACACTATCTTTTAGTAGTAATTAGCCATTTATAGATACTATTTGCTATATTACGGATTATAGATACCTTTTCTTTGGTTATAAGATGTATTTGATATATTTAAGCTATTGTATTCATGAATACAATATAAAAAATAGGCGTGAATCCAGGAAGTCCAGCTAATCAGTTGTTGTATTCGAGTGTATTCGACTGTATTCATGGACTGAAATATGGGATTACAGATGGATAAATTATTGTATTCGACTGTATTCACAACGTGAAATATGGGATTACACTATTTTTAAAACTAAGAGTGAATCAATTAACATAATAGACTCCTAATATAACTCAACAAACTAAATTATAACACACAAATTTTATATTTTTCAGTTATAAAAAGAGATTCTCAACCAAAAAATATCCAAAAAATACAGCAATCTTCAGAGAAATTATATAATACATCTAAATACATAAATTATATTAATTACAAAAAAAGATTCGCCATCAAGAGAGGGAAGAGCCTTGACTTTAGGTTAGGTCGGTTACATTCATGGCATATAGCGAGACAGTGAATACAATGAAATACATAGAATACAGCGGGATATATTGAAATACAATGAGAAAAAAGACTTTGAATATAATAAAATACATGGAATACAATGAGATACATTGAATTACAATAAAAAACATAGTGAATACATTAAAATACATAGAAATATAGCGAGATACATTGAAATGCTCTTAAAAAAGGTAATAGAATTTTCAAATTGCTTAACCCCAATCTTCAGACGACCTATTTTAGCCGACGATTTTCAAATGACCCATAGGATTCCGACCATGTCTCCATAAGCAGCGATGAGAGAAAGAAGAAGAAAATGAGAAAGATCGCTGAAGAAGAAATTGCTAGCATCCATAACGCATCTCAAGAAGTTAAAGTCCCAGAACTGAATTGCTAGCACCCGTTGGTAACGAATCGGAAGAAATTGCTAACACCCACTGAAGAAGGAATTTCAAAGAAGTTAAATGTGACGACCCGACCCGTCGTCTCATGTGAGTTAGCGCCACGTTTCCCCATATTATGTTGCTCTATGTTTCAATATCAGTATTTGAATGGATCGGATAGAATTGAATTGGTTTTAGTTGGAAATGAGGCACTTAGCCTCTTAGAAGGAAGTTTATTTTGGAAAAGTCAACCGAAAGTTGACTATATAGTTAGAGGGCTCGGATGTGAATTTCGGTAATTTGGTTAGCTTCGGGGGATGATTTGTGACTTAGGAGTGTAATCGGAATTGATTTTGGAGGCTCGGTATAGAATTAGGCTTGAATTGGCGAAGTTTGAATTTTTGCGAATTCCGGTTGATAGATGAGATTTTGATCCGAGGGTCGGAATGGAATTCTGAGAGTTGAAGTAGCTCCGTTAGGTGATTTTGGATATGCGTGCAAAGTTTTAGGTCATTCAGAGGTGTTTAGGTCGGGTTTTCGATCGAATGTGCAATTCGGAAGTTTTTAAGAAACTTAGGCTTTGATTTGAGGATAATTGAGGATTTTGATATTAACGATAGTGTTTTGAAGGTTCAAGCAAGTTTGAATAAGGTATTAGATCATGTACGTGCTTTTGGTTGAGGTCTTGGGGGCCTCGGGGTGAGATCGGGAGTTAAAACGAGAAGTTTTTTTAGTTTGGCTTCAAAATTGTATTGTTGGTTCTGTCATTTCCGCATCTGCGGAAAAGGGACCGCATAAGCAGTTGCGCAGTTGCGCAGATGCGGTTAAGGAGCGCATAAGTGATTTTGGTATGGGTTTAGAAGGTCCGCAGAAGCGGAACTTGGTCCGCATTAGCGGGTCCGCAGGAGCGGAAATCGAACCGCAAAAGCGGTCGAGGGTGAACCGCAGAAGCGGAGTTCGAGTTGCAAAAGCAGAGTTTGGGCTTTTAAGTGAGAACCGCATAAGTGGAACTTGGTCCGCATTAGCGGGTCTGCACGAGCGGAAATCGAACCGCAAAAGCGGTCGAGGGTGAACCGCAGAAGCGGAGTTCGAGTCGCAAAAGCGGAGTTTGGGCTTTTAAGTGAGAATCACATAAGCGGATTTTTAGCCGCATAAGCGGTCCCACATAAGCAGAAGTGGGACCGCAGAAGCAAAAATTGGCTTGGGCAGAAGGGTTTTTATTGAACATTTCATCCGCGAGGGTTATGTATTTTCCACCACTTTTTAGCATGCTTTGAGGCGATTTTGAAGAGGGATTCAAGGAGGATTGATTGGAGGTAAGTTCCTTAGCCTAAATGCACGAGATTATGTTAGATTTAACATGGAAATTGGTTGAAATTCACCAAAAAGGGGTAAAGCTAGGGCTTGAGTTTTGATATTTCAAATTGGAATTTGATAGGTCATTTGAGCTCGGATTTGGGAGTTCTTGATATGTATGAACTCGTGGCGAGATGAAGAATACGATAATGTAAGTTTTGTAATTTTTTGAGAAGTGGGCTCGTATTTTGCTAGTTTCGAGATTTTTGCTATTTCTCGATTGTTTTCGATTGGGTATTGTTCCCTTAGCCTATTGTAATTTATTCGTTGTGGTTTTGACTAGATTCGACGCGCGAGGAGTTGGATTCGAGAGGTAAAGGCATAACAGACAAGCCTTGTGGCCGGTTTGAGGTGAGTAATAGATGTAGATAATGGCCTGAGGGTTTGAAACCCGGTATATCACACTGTGACGCTATATTGAGGTGAGACACGTACTCTACGGTGAGTGCAGGGTCGTTTGTGATTGGAGGACTATGGCTTAGTCCGTCCGAGTGATGTTCATAATGTGCATTGACTAGAAATTTATTGGTAAACGTCCAACTTGGATTGCTATGAGTATAATTGGGCTGCGTGCCGATTGTTTGGATCCCTTAGGGATTATTATCACTATTTCCATGATGCTTAGCATGTTTTCATGATATCAGTACTGAGTTAAACACTGTCTCGAACTGATTAGTAAATTCCAAAAGTTATAGACACTTAATCTATAATTCCTAATAATTGGAATTGAAAATGATAAACTTGACTGTGCATGTGTGGCTTACATGCATATATTTGGACTGAGAGTGGATCGGGATGCACGCCACAGCGAATGCTATGATGATATTGCGCTTGGGCTGTAGGAGCCCCTCCGGAGTCTGAAACCCCACATTGAGTGCGGGTACCCAAATGGATCGGGTTGTACGCCGCTACGGTCATGTACATTGCATTGCATTCATGCATCGATGTCTATCTGTTTTACATGTCATTACCTGATGTTGTTCCACCCTTAAATGTGTAGAATTATTGGTTATTGCTTTGCATTGTTATATTTCGGGATTTCTTACTGTCGGCCATTATATATGTCTATTACTACTGAGTTGGAAGTACGCACTTTACTCCCTGCACCATGTGTGCAGATTCAGGTGTCTCGGGAGCATAGTTGAGCTATTTGTTGCTTCAGAGCTTCTCAGGAGTTGTCAAGGTAGCTGCCTGACGTTCGCAAGACCCGACTCCTCCTCTATCCTTTTATTATTTCTGCATCTTAGAACATCAGCATTAGTGAGGATTTATTATTTTTGTTATCTTAGAGGCTCTAGACTCATGACCCTAGATCTTTAGGAGATATTGGATATGTCAGTGTGTCATACTGTCTATATCTAAATTATTTGGTTAATAGACCTGTTAAACAGTAATTTAATGCTATAAATTGGTAATGGGATGTGTGATTGAGTTGTGAGTGTTATATGGTCGGGCTTGCCTAGCAATTGTGTTGGGCGCCATCACGACCGGGAATGAGGTCCTGACAAGTTGGTAACAAAGCCTAGGTTACTAGGCCTCATGAGCCATGAGCCGGTTAGTAGAGTCTCGTGGATCGGTACAGATACGTCTGTATTTATCCTCGAGAGGCTGTAGAACTTTATAAAAACTTCACTTTCTTGGAATTCTTATCGTGCGTATTTGAGTCAGCTTGAGATATAACTCTTGAAATTCCTTCCTCACGTCCAAATGTGCATGTGAGCGCTCAGTATTGTATGTGCCTTGATGGCTTGTGAATCCCCGATCAAGGGGCGAGATGTGATCTTCATGATTATATCGGGCCAGACTGGAGGACTTGAGGCCGGATATTTGCCTTTGGCTTGAGCACCAAGGTGCTGATTGTGTGAGCAAGTGTTTTGAACTTATATGTTCAGTGTTGTCCTTATTAGCTGGAATAGCAGTTGGATACCCATGTGATGAGTATGTTGGTACTACGAGATGTATATGTGTGATCTTGGTTGTGACGAAGGAGTCTGCTGAATGATAGATGAGTTGTTAAGTGATTCGTTTTCTATTGTAATATGTTGTGTAGCCCCGAGTTATGGGCGCGTGAAGCATATTTTCGTATATCCTAGTTGGGAAGCGAAGTGCATTGCATGTGGCGGTATGATTTCAGACTCAGGAAGACTAATGATTGTGTACCGTATATGATGGTGGAGGGTGTGCTGAAATACTAAATTGAGGCAAAGTATGTGGGTTATCTCCTGCGGAGTGTTCTTAAGTGGTACGATTCTTATGTATACTGTTAGAAGTTCTCATGTGTAATTGAAGAGTACGTGTTGAAATTTGATAAATTCGGATCGCTTAAGAGAGTGGACCCAACTGACGTGGGGATGAATGTGAGGTTTGTAGAGGATTCCAGTATCTGAGGATCTGTGTTTTCATAAACTAGTAGATGATTTGAGTTTAATCTCACTATAATATTGTGGCATCATTGGAGTAAAAGTATTATGGGTTATTAAATGTGTCCTGATAGATGGACTCGAGCCAAGTTGGGGAGGTTGTTGTTGATTAGCTGATCGCACGGTTATGTGCTATGTTGTTTCTGTTTCGAGGTATGCTGGCGGATCACTCCTGGTTGCAGAAAATGAGCTGAGGATGACACGAGTGAAGCAAAATCTTGATAAAGGTTATATGGTGCTTCCTAGATGTGAGGAAATAATAGGATGTCTTGAGCTGTTGTTGATAAAGAATGCTCAGTGTATAGAGAAGTAAGATATTCGTTCATATTGGAAGCATATCCTACGGTGTCAGAGTGCTAATAAGGCACAAGCGGTTCTGTTCGTTAAGTCAGATAATTTACAGTTGTGTAAGAGTAAATGACTCTCAAGAATGGTTTTATTGTGTCCAAGATTTGGCATGTAATAATCATGTGTCTTAAGGTTGGGCATGTGGCTAGGGACTGTGTTTTCATTAGAAAAGATCAAGACTTGTGGTATTTTATGCTAATTATGGGATTCTATGTATCAACATCTGGGAAGTAATGGTAACGAATTCCGATTCGCAGGAAGTTCTTCAAATAAAGTATTCTGAACGTGGTATTTCTGGGAAGCATTGAGAGAGTATTCGGTGGCCTATGAGTCTTAGACAGTGTGGTCTTATGTTCGAATCTCATGTGGTAAGCCTGGCTTGAGGCATTGTGATGCTACAGCGAGGGAGAAATATCAAGTGGATGATGAATAAAAAGAGGAAGTTGATAGACGAAATAGCTTGTTAATAGACCGAATCGGTATGGTAAGGGTATGATTAATTCTTTGTAGGTGTTCGAGGTAATGAGCTTTTATAGGCATTTTGCATCAATGCTCTTGGGTTTGACGACTTGCTCAGCTTGGTTTAGATAGAAGGATTCAGCCCTGGTAGTTTAGCTTGTACAAATGGAGTTGGCAGGGATGTTCTTGTTGGGTTTTACCGTGGTTTGAAGATGAGTATATTTCCTATGGGTATGTGAAGCATGGAGTGTTTAATGATTTTTCTTCTAAATGGAATCAATGAAAGTTCTTGACTAGTTGAGTGCATCGATGTCTGCGGCGCGGAAGGGAGATAAAATTCCTCATGTTATCCTACTGTGGTATAGTATATGTGATATGTTGTGGAGGATTGTGATTTGTGTGTGTAAGGCTCGGTTCAGTTCGGAATAGAAAGTCTTTAAATTCTTAAGCAACACGGGCAACTGCAGGTGATTTAAGAATCGATCTTCAGATGATTAGGTTGAATGATCCTCATATGACTAAGGAAAAGGTGTTGCTAATCATAGTGATTGGACGAGGGTATATTTTTTAGAAAAAAAAGGTAATGTGATTAAGTTGATGGCACTTCGGTAGTGTTGCGGAATTTTTGTTGATAGATCGACTGTCGATATCTGAGTTTGTTTGGTGGCACAGGGGGAATCTTAGAATATATTTCATGGAATGATTGGGTACTCGAGGTGTAATATGTATTTATACTGCAGAATTTGGGATCAGGTATAGTAATTTGGGTGTTATGTGGAGCTGTAGACTGGGAGTTCTCATGTTCAGGATATGTAGTGGTTGTGGATAGTGTGTATTGGTACCGTTAGCGGCTATTGGTATTGGAGGCCCGAGTGGATCTTTCTTTGTTGGTATGTTAGATTTTGTATATGAGGTTGAGCTGTAGACTAGTTGTCGCAATGTGGGTTATTCTAAACTATTGTGCTATGGGATATGTCGGAAAATGCCACCGGTTGCATGGCGAAGTGCATCGGATTATGTTATAGCAGAGTGGTTGGTATTCCAAAGATCAGCGGATGGATGGGAATGATTGATTTCCTTAATTGGGTATTTGTGACGGATGTCAGTATAGAGGTTTCTATCATTGATTAGGTTCCGATATTAAGGGACTTTTCGGATGCGTTCCTTGTGGCAGGCCATGTCTCCGGGCGAGACTGTGGATTTTAGTAATTATTTGGTGTCGGGCACCATATCGTACGACTCGGGCATGAGTTATAGTAGTGGAAGAAGCAGCTTCAAGCTTCTTGGTAATGAGTTTGTTGGTAAGCTGATTGGATACATGTTTAGCTTGAGTTAGCTTGGTTAGTCCCGAATTGTATTGATGAAGGATAGGTTGATTTGATCGTTATTGAACCTGCTAGTGATCTGGGGAGATCTATGAGTTGCTTTTCTGTGCTGTGAGGCGTTATGATTTCCGGCCAGTAGGCACATATATTGCGGTGCTATTGAGATTCATAGTGGAAGTTGAGTTTTGTAGCTTACAACGCTATAAGTAGATATCATTATGCACTCAGTATGCTTACGACTGATGCTCGGTATTTTGTTATAATGAGCAAATTTGGCTCGATGTGCATCTCCCTGTGTAAGATATTTGTGTGGATCAGGTGGCATGCCTCCACGGGTATGTTTCCTGGATTGGGTTGCACGCCGCAACAATGTGATGTTGAGAATAGTTTCCAAATGCTATTTTGTATGCCTTGCTTCCTGGTTTCTGAGGAAAGTCCATATTGGGTGTTGCTCGGCGAATGGCGCACCTGTGGTGTCCTTTCAGGATTGAATGGTGTATATTACTTGCTTTACCGTGGGTGCGATGGATTGCTTGGTTTCAGATATCAATCTGTGTATGGCTGTCTAATTGAGCATGGTGACTTGAGGTGCTTCATGTTTAACAGTGTTTGGATAGGATCGCGCGTTGCGGCGAGGCCACATGAAGTTATGACCTTTCGAGGAGGATTCAGGTACTCTATTTCTATGATGTGAGACGGGGTCTCAGCTTTGTGTTGTAATGGTACTGTTGAGCTTGGGGTACAGCTCTTTTGTTTGAGTTATTTGTCATGATTTGAGTATGTTCAGATTGTTTCTCATTGGTACGTGTATTATGCAAGTTGTGGCGTAGGCCTGTGTTGAGGTGTTATGTCACCAGAGTGGTGTGTTGGATTCGAGGTGATCGTTGGAGTCATTAATGAATACAAACAGATGTGATTTCAGCTTGTTAGAAGGAAATTATCGAGGTTCGGCTCGGAATCTTCTATGGTATTAGTCTAAAAGTAAGTGGTTTCATGAATGGTTGATCTGAGAAATGGTCACAATTTATTGCGTGTTTCGATTATCGTTAGCAGTATATGGAAGTGTTGGGAATAAGACTTTAACTAGTAAGAGGTTTTCTGTTGGTTTTTGGTTGTTGAGGGTAGCTACTGTGAATAGTGACTATCGTTTCTAGTGTTGGAGTGTGTGGTATATTGCATGATTTCACGTGAGGTTGCAGGCATGGTTTATTACAGCTGGTTCGAGTTTATTCTGAATATTGACGTGAGGTTTTGATTTTGAGTATGATTTCGGAAAGTGCAATGTGGTTCTACGGGTTATGGGCTAGATGGACTGTGAAATTTCAGCGGAGTTGTATTATCGGACCTATGTGAGTTAGGGTGACGTACGATCACCACGGGTATGGGCTTGGTAAGGTAATTTAACTGTTGGTTGCCTTCTAGGACAACTCTGGGTACGCTCGAGGACGAGTGTTTGTTTAAGTTGTGGAGGATGTGATGACCCGACCCGTCGTCTCACGTGAGTTACCGCCCCATTTCCCCCATATTATGTTGCTCTATGTTTCAATATCAATATTTGAATGGATCGGATAGAATTGAATTGGTTTTTGTTGGAAATGAGGCACTTAGCCTCTTAGAAGGAAGCTTGTTTTGGAGAAGTCAACTGGAAGTTGACTATATAGTTAGAGGGCTCGGATGTGAATTTCGGTAATTTGGTTTGCTTCGGGGGATGATTTCTGACTTAGGAGTGCGATCGAAATTGATTTTGGAGGCTCGGTGTAGAATTAGGCTTGAATTGGCGAAGTTTGAATTTTGGCAAATTCCGGTTGATAGGTGAGATTTTGATCCGAGGGTCAGAATGAAATTTCGAGAGTTGAAGTAGCTCCGTTAGGTGATTTTGGATATGCGTGCAACGTTTCAGGTCATTCGGAGGTGTTTAGTTCGGGTTTTCGATTGAATGTGCAATTCGAAAGTTTTTAAGAAACTTAGGCTTTGATTTGAGGATAATTGAGGAATTTGATGTTAACGATAGTGTTTTGAAGGTTCGAGCAAGTTTGAATAAGGTACTAGATCATGTCCGTGCGTTTGGTTAAGGTCCCGGGGGCCTCGGGGTGAGATCGGGAGTTAAAACGAGAAGTTTTTTGCATTTGGCTTCAGAATTGTATTGCTGGTTCTGTCATTTCCGCATTTGCGGAAAAGGGACTGCATAAGCGGTTCCGCAGATGCGGCTAAGGAGCGCAGAAGTGATTTTGGTATGGGCTGAGAAGGTCCGCAGAAGCGGAACTTGGTCCGCTTTAGCGGGTCCGCAGGAGCGGAAATCGAACCGCAGAAGCGGTAGAGGGTAAACCGCAGAAGCGGAGTTCGAGTCGCAAAAGCAGATTTTGGGATTTTAAGTGAGAACCGCATAAGCGAATTTTTGGCCGCATAAGCAGAAGCGGGACCGCATAAGCGAAAATCGGCCGGGGCAGAAGGGTTTTTATTGAACATTTCATCCGCGAGGGTTATGTATTTTCCTCCATTTTTAGCAAGCTTTGAGAGCTTTGAGGCAATTTTGAAGAGGGATTCAAGGAGGATTGATTGGAGGTAAGTTCCTTAGCCTAAATGCACGATATTATGTTAGATTTAACATGGAAATTGGTTGAAATTCACTAAAAGGGGTAAAGTTAGGGCTTGAGTTTTGATATTTCAAATTGGAATTCGATAGGTCATTTGAGCTCGAATTTGGGAGTTCTTGGTATGTATGAACTCGTGGAGAGACGAGGAATTCGATAATGTAAGTTTTGTAATTTTTCGAGAAGCGGGCCCGGGGCTCGGGTTTTGCTAGTTTCGAGATTTTTGCTATTTCTCGATTGCTTTCGATTGGGTATTGTTCCCTTAGCCTATTGTAATGTATTCATTGTGGTTTTGACTAGATTCAACGCGCGTGGAGGTGGATTCGAGAGGTAAAGGCATAGCGGACTAGCCTTGTGGCCGGTTCGAAACCCCGATATATCACACTGTGACGCTATATTGAGGCAAGACACGTACTCTACGGTGAGTGCAGGGTTGTTTGTGATTGGAGGACTATGGCTTAGTCCGTTCGACTGATGTTCATAATGTGCATTGACTAGAAATTGATTGGTAAAAATCCTACTTGGATTGCTATGAGCATAATTGGGCTGCATGCCGATTGTTTGGATCCCTTAGGAATTATTATCACGGTTTTCATGATGCTTAGCATCTTTTCATGATATCAGTCCTGAGTTAAACACTGTCTCGAAATGATTAGTAAATTCCTAAAGTTATAAACACTTAATCTATAATTCCTAATAATTGGAACTGAAAATGATAAACTTGAATGTGCCTGTGTGGCTTACATGCATATATCTGGACTGAGAGTGGATCGGGTTTCATGTCGTATTGAATGCTACGATGATATTGCGCTTGGGCTGTAGGAGCCCCTCCGGAGTCTAAACCCCCACAGTGAGTGCGGGTACCCATATGGATCGGGTTGTATGCCGCAGCGGTCATGTGCATTGCAGTGCATTCATGCATCGATGTCTATCTATTTTACCTATCATTACCTGATGTTGTTCCACCGTTAACTGTGTAGAATTATTAGTTATAGCTTTGCATTGTTATATTTTAGGATTTCTTACTGTCAGCCATTATATATGTCTATTACCACTAAGTTGGAAGTACTCACTTTACTCCCTGCACCATGTGTGCAGATTCAGGTGTCTCGGGAGCATAGTTGAGCTATTTGCTGCTTCAGAGCTTCTGAGGAGTTGTCAAGGTAGCTTCCTAACGTTCGCAGGACCCGACTCCTCCTCTATCCCTTTATTATCTCCGCATCTTAGAACATCAACATTACTGAGGATTTATTATTTTTGTTATCTTAGAGGCTCTAGACTCATGACCCCAGATCTTTGGGAGATGTTGGTTATGTCAGTGTGTCATACTGTCTATATCTAAATTATTTTGTTAATAGACCTGTTAATCAGTAATTTAATGATATAAATTGGTAATGGGATGTGTGATTGAGTTGTGAGTGTTATATGGTCGGGCTTGCCTAGCAATTGTGTTGTACGCCATCACGACCAGGAATTGGGTCGTGACATTAAAGTCCTAAAAAATTCTTGTTGATTATAAAGAACAACAATCTACTTCCGAAAACAATCAAAATCGGAAAGGAAGAAGAAGAAGAAGAAGAAGAAACATACTGGAGTTGGCCATGGAGATTTCGTTGCCTTCATTAGGGTCAAGCCAGAGAGGCAGTGTATTTTATGAGAAGGAGGGCAGCGCATTTTATGGCTTAAGGTAGGAGGTGACCATAAATAGGTATTTGGCTATAAAATTCAAAATATAGTTATAGAATATAATTTGTTAAAATGGTATTTATTTAAAATAAATAAGGTATCAACCTTAGCTATAGAAGGTAACTAATCCAAAAAATAATGGGTTAACTTGGGCTCAGCCTAACTTGACCCATGAGCTAATATGTTGATAGCTCAACTTATTAATCTCTGGGCGGGTTGAATGAGTTTGGGCTCAACTTGCCACCCCTACAACTATATGTGCCCCGGTAGATTCTTTAAGGAATTTTTACCTCCTAGAGCAAAGGTTAACACCTTATTTATTTTAAATAAATACCAGTCAAAAAAATTATATTCTATAGATACTTTTTAATATTTATAGTAAAATATCTAATTTTGGTTACCTCCTACTACTAAGCCACTAAATACGCTATTCAGTTACAATATTTTCTTTCTCTCTTTACTTTGATATAACTTTTACCTCAAATTTCTCATAAAGAGCTCTCCAGTTTCTTCACCCACCATCGACATTAATTGAAGGATCAATTTATCAACAATTATTAACCAAACTAAACAATCTAATCTAGTTATTTGCAGAAAAAGGATTAAACCCTAAACCCTTCCATTGCAATTATAATTGCAGAAGAAATCCTTACGTCTCCCTTACAATTCCAAGAATTTTGTGGCTTAACTTTCGTGTGCCCATCCTTCAAATCGTTTTCCTCTGGCTCTTCCTTTAACAAAGGCACACTTTCTGTTGACGCTGACTGTGGCTTCCTGTTGTTGTTAGAAGGGAAACGAGCCATGTCTTCATGTTGTTGTTCCTGCTTCTGACGTTATTGTTGCATCTGCTGCAATAAGAGTAGCTGAAAATTAAGGTTTGTTCTTGAACAAAGACGACGGATTTTGGGGCTGAGCAACTTGATTTTTTATTAATATATTTCAATGTATTTTCAACGTATCACACTATATTTTCATGTATTTCATTGTATTCATTGTCTTTTTTTTACTGCAATTCAATATATCTCGTTGTATTCCATGTATTTAATTGTATTCACTATTTTGTTTTCTCAATGTATTTCAATGTATCCCGCTGTATGTATTTCACTGTATTCGTTGTCTCGCTATATGCCATGAATTTAGAATGTATTCATATATTTTTTTAATTAATATAATTTATGTATTTAGATGTATTATATAATTTCTCTGAAGATTGCTATGTCTTTGGGGTATTTTTTGGTTGAGAATCTTTTTTATAACAGAAAATACAAAATCTATGTGTTATAATTGAGTTTGTTGAGTTATATTAGGAGTCTATTATGTTAATTGATTCACTTTCCGGTTTAAAAACAATGTAATCCCCTATTTCACGTCGTAAATACAGTCGAATGCGATAATTTGTCCAGTTGTAATCCCATGTTTCACTCCATGAATACAGTCGAATGCACTCGAATACAACAACTGATTAGGTGGAATTCCCTGATTCACGCCTATATTTGCTATTGTATTCATGAATATGATAACTTAAATATATCAAATATATCTTATAACCACATAAAAGGTATCTATAATCCGTAATATAGCAAGTGGTATCTATAAATGGCTAATTACTACTAAAAATAGGGCTTTATGAAAATTTCTCATTATTTAACATGTGAAGGCCTCGACAGGTATTTGAAACATTTTGCAAAGGTCTATAGTTAAAATAAAAGAGGTAATATTACATTATGTTTCCAACACGAAGCACTCAACATAATTTCTATATCATCCGGAGGTAAAATAGAAAGCACAAAGAATCACATGAATAATTAAAAATTTTAGAGGACTATTCTTAACTTGATTAATATTTAACTGCAATAAAATTATATTTGAGTAGGTGAACTTTCACTTCCAACCAAGAGGTGTTGAGTTCGAGTCTCCCCAAGAGCAATATGGGACGTTCTTGGAGGGAAGGATGCCGATGGTCTATTGTTATAATGATATGTATTGCTGTAAATAAATAAAACAGTAATCTTTCTGAAAAATAAAATATAAAGTTAGTAGAAACAATTCTAAAAAATAATATTCGAACTTAAAAATAATTTTTGAAACGTTGAAGGAACAAATCGAGCCCACTGAATACACAGTGTGTCCTTAAGGAAATTATTCCCCTCAAGTACTCGAGGTTATGGAATATATCCTCCCAAGATAGAACGATTTAACTCACCAGTGTATCGGTACCTAAAACTCTGGTGATCGGCGAACCACTCGATGGTCGTAAAACACACTGGAATATTTTGTGCAGAAGAAGAAGAAGAAGAAGATTTAGAAAATTTCGTAAGGAAATATTCTGGGATTTGAAGGTCTATTTATAGCCAACTTGGTGATGTTTCTGAAGAGGTTTGCAACCTTGCAGAATAGTCATGGTTGTTGGAACAGATGTGACCCTTTGAAGAGGTTTTCAACCTTTCAGAACAGTCATGGCTATTAGAACAGGTGTGACCCTTTGAAGAGGTTTGCAACCTTTCAGAACAGTCATGGCTGTTGGAATAGGTGTGACCCTCTGAAGAGGTTTGCAACCTTTCAGAATAGTCATAGCTGTTGGAACATGTGTGACCCTCTGAAGAGGTTTGCAACCTTCAGAACAGTCATGGTTGTTGGTTATTTTGCGGTAAATTTAAAACGAATTTAAATTAATTCGGGAAAGAAAAACGGGCTAGACCGGACCGGGTCGCGGGTCATCCCTCCATTTCTTTTCCCACCATTTTCCATTCACACCTCTTTTGTTATTATTTATTAAATAACAAACCCAACAATCCCCTACATGAATGGGAAATAGCTATAAACTTAAAGGAATGCACGGGCGTGTGTGTGTTTTACAAGCAAGAATTGATTGCCTCTAGATAAGTACGTTTCCCTTTGAACTTTCCGTAGTGAACTTATATTGGATATACTCGGTCAATCGGTAGATTTGATATCTTTGAGCCATCGTGCGTTGTTGTATACCTAGATAACATAAGTCACAGAATCAATCCTTAACCATCTATGGTTCTCATGGTTGTGTTCGTTTCAACCATGAACACAGCCTGGTTTCATGAGTGCTTAGAGAATGGGCCTTTACTTTCATTCTCTTTGAAGTGACTTACACTTCACACTCACATAGGTGATTCCTAAATGTGTAATCCTAAAGACACACTATCTGGTCATATCCTACCAGACTTAGCAAATCATTAAAATGCATTAAGCTTTATTGACTCATCAAAAAGCCTTAATGCTTTACCTCATTTTTGAACATTGTCTTCATCACGAGAATGGGTTGAGTTAGTTAACAATGTTGAACCGTCATTCATAACTTTGTTTGATCTCTTTGAACCTAGCTCTTGGGATCTCCAGTCTGCTAGGTAGAGTTACCGCCATGATGACTTGTCCTAGGCCTTTAACCTCATTCCCTTTGATGATCTTTCAACCGCCTCTCTAGATAGGCCTTTTGTAAGTGGATCCGACACGTTATCTCTTGACTTTATGTAGTCGATTGTGATAACACCACTAGAGAGTAGTTGTCTAACGGTATTGTGTCTCCGTCGAATATGACGAGATTTCCCATTATACATAACACTCTCTTCCCTACCTATTGCCACTTGACTATGACAATGTATACATATAGGTGCCAAAGGTTTGGGCCAAAATGGAATATATTCCAAGAAATTCCGGAGCCATTCAGCTTCTTCACCGACCTTATCTAAAGCTATGAATTCAGATTCCATTGTAGAAAGGGTGATGTACGTTTGTTTGGATGATTTCCAAGATACTGCTCCACCCCCAATTGTGAAAATATATCCACTCGTGGATTTAACTTCAGATGATCCGGTGATCCAATTTGCCTCACTATATCCCTCGATCGCGAAAGCATATTTGTTATAATGCAAAACATAATTTTGGGTATGTTTCAGATATCCCAAAACTCGTTTCATTGCCATCCAATGTATTTGATTGGGATTACTTGTAAACCGACTCAGTTTGCTAATAGCACATGCTATATCTGGTCGCATACAATTCATGATATACATCAAACTTCCC
>MU672189.1:0-66604 GCA_026770625.1 Nicotiana glauca
GAAAAATTCCATTACTCGGGCTAGGGACCTCGGAATTCGATTCCGGGCACACGCCCAGGTCCCATATTTTTTCACAGACCCTTAGAAATTACTGGATTGCAATTCTGGGTCCATTTTCCCAAAATATTGACCGAAGTCAAACTTGGCTTTTTCGAAGATATGAAATGAAGCGAATAGGCTTATTCTTGCCCGAAATTCTTCTAACTCCCGAACCACCCGCCCCCGCAGGTCATAATTCAGTTAAAGCAAATGCGGAAAAGATTATTTAAGGGAAAGGGGTTTGAGAATGCAAAACGACCGGTCGGGTCGTTACATCAGGCTCCTGATTGCTAAAAGTTGAAATAAATGCCTCTGTTTTCCAGGCGGGCTCATGATTGCTAAAACTTGAAATAAATGCCTCTATTCTCCAGGAGGGCTCCTGATTGCTAAAACTTGAAATGCCTCTGTTCTCCAAGCGGGCTCTTGATTACTAAAACTTGAAATAAATGCCTCAGTTCTTCAGGCAGGTTCCTGACTGCTAAAACTTGAAATGTATGCCTCTGTTCTCCAGGCGGGCTCCTGACTGCTAAAACTTGAAATAAATGCCTCTGTTCTCCAGGCGGGTTCCTGATTGCTGAACTTGAAATGTATTCCCTTGTTCTCCAGGCGTGCTGAAACTTGAAATGTATTCCCTTGTTCTCCAGGTGGGCGCCTGATTGCTGAACTTGAAATGTATTCCCTTGTTCTCCAGGTGGGCGCCTGATTGCTGAACTTGAAATGTATTCCCTTGTTCTCCAGGTGGGCGCCTGATTGCTAAAACTTTAAATGTATTCCCTTGTTCTCTAGGTGGGCGCTTGATTGCTGAACATGAAATGTATTCCCTTGTTCTCCAGGTGGGCGCCTGATTGCTGAACTTGAAATGTATTCCCTTATTCTCCAGGTGGGCGCCTGATTGCTGAACTTGAAATGTATTCCCTTATTCTCCAGGTGGGCGCCTGATTGTTGAAACTTGAAATGTATTCCCTTGTTCTCCAAGTCGACGCCTAATTGTTGATCTTGAAATGTATTCCCTTGTTCTCTAGGTGGGCGCCTGATTGTTGAAACTTGAAATGTATTTCCTTATTCTCCAGGTGGGCGCCTGATTGCTGAACTTGAAATGTATTCCCTTATTCTCCAGGTGGGCGCCTGATTTTAACAAAATAGACAAAGAAAGAAAATTTTCTGCCCCAGTTTGGTAGCCGGGCACATATGTGAGTGTTAAACTGAATCGTATTGCCAAATGTTACTAAAAATTTAAAAGTTAGGTCCTAAAAACTCTTAACAAAGAACAATTTTACATCTAAGCTATGTCTTTTAAAGGTATGGATTCCACTATATCTTGTTATCTAAGCAGACCTTAAACTACATCCCATTATCCAGGAGGGTCCTGAAAACTTCTAATTGAATCCTATCTTAAACATGCAAACTTTGAAACCAACTTATATTCCTTTGGGGTACATTTATGCTAAATTATGCTACTCAAGATTGTTTTGAAATTTAAACTAAGTCTCATTTTCCAGGAGAGTCCTCAAAATTTATAGTCAAACCTGTTTTGGTGCTTGCTTTTTCCCTAAGGAGGGTTTCTCCGACACCAACGAAAACTTTCTGGCCCTGTTTCAATCAAAGAAAAAATCTTGTCAGTTTAAAATGTGGTGGTTGGTTTGTGGCCTTGAACTTTGAGGGAAATTGCTCCTTCACTTCCATGATGACTGATGGACTAACCCCTTTCTCTGTCGTCCTCATCACATAAAATACCTTTTCTCCATTCAGACCCAATATCCTCTATTTGCATTGCATGAACTGGCACCTCCCCAACCTTTATGTCTCACATGAATCCCAAAGCACGCCCATTGACCCCCACTCAGTGTATATGATGTTCTTTCTTGACTTAACCACTAGCCTCGGCCTTGAGGTCTGTTGCTCCTTCACTTGTCACGATAACTGATTCCCACTCGAAGACCTTGCTAGTTTATTGACTAACCACTTTCTTTGTTACCCTTGACACAGAGAATATCTCTAATCCGTTCACCAAACACCCTCCATCTTGTTTCATTGTTTATGAATTGATATGTACCAAACCTTTCGTGTTTCACCGAAAATACCTTTGACCCATTCACCTAACACCCTCCATCTGTTGCATTGTTCCTGAATTGATACGTACCAAACCCTTGTATTTCACACGAATCCCAAAGCACGTCAATTACCACCCACTCAAGATGTATGTTGTTCTTTCTTGACTTAAACCCCTAGTCCGATCCTTGAGGTCTACAGTTCCCCCATTTGCCATGATAACTTTGACTTCTGCTTGGAAGGTCTTGCTTGTCATTGGTTTAACACCCATTGTCAATCCTATCACAGGAAATACCTTTGATCTGTTCAACCTAACCCTTCATTTGTTGCGTCTTTTATGAATTGACATATACCAAGCCTTTGCATTTCACAAGGATCCCAAAGCATGTTGATTGTTACCAACCCAGTGCGCTTGCTGTTCTTTCCTGACTTATGCCACTTTGATGTGATAGCCAGATCTTGTCTTGTGCAATTGGAAATTTGGTGGCAGATTTTGAAGTCATTTCTCACTTGTTTTGACCACACAAACTCAGGAAGAGGAAGTAAACAAGACAAAAGGAACAGAGTAAAGGATAATTGAAAGAGATGATTTCGGACAAGAAAATTACAAAGTAGAAACCTATCGGATGTGGATACCGACTCTAACGACCTTGACATGCACCTACGGCCTATTCTGTTTAGAAAATCTGATGTTCAGCTCTTGTTGTACCTTTTCGCCGTGAAACTGGGCTTCAATGCTCCGCTTACCCAATCTAATTCACAATCCTTATTTGACTTGTAGTGCCCGAAGGGTTTTCACCATCAAGCCTCTCTCATTTTGGTCTTTCTCTAATCTCACCATCGCCTTATGGTGCCCGTGAAGGTTTTCACCAATAAGACTCTCTCATTTTTGATTTCTCTCGGCTTTCATCGCATTGTGGTACCCGTGAGAGTTTTTATCAACAAGACTCTCTCATTCTTCATTTCCCTTGTTTGGACAGGAGTGTTGCCCTTGATATGATTCACCTCTACTCGCTTGACTGGGCATCTCTCGAAGACTGATCGGAAGGTCTTTCTTTGGACCATAATGTGGGCTTTTGGATAGGGTTAAAAAGGAAGGGTATCAAAGGCTCAAAACAATTCAACATGAGTTCAAAATTACAACTTTCGGAATCAGATTTCTCGCAACAACCACAACTTCTGCCCCAGTTTCCTTCTTGGAAACTTTTGGATTTTTATTTGGTGTGACTAAACCTCAGAGAGAAGCTGCCTACGTATCCTTTCGGAATCAAGTCAAACATAGTTCATGGCATAGAAATTACATTGTTGTTGGGTTTTTCTTTCCTTTTCCTTCTTTTTCTCTTCTTTTCTTTTCTTTCTTCTTTTCACTTTTGTTGTTTTGTTGTTTTGTTGTTTTTCTTTTTTCTCTTTTTCTTTTTCTTCTCTTTTTTTTTTCTTTTTCTTCTGTCTTTTTTTTTCTTTCTCTTTTCATTCTTTTCTTTCTCCTTTCTCATTTTCCTTTACTTATCTTTTGCGCTTGCATTTTTAAACTTCGTTACTGATTTCAAAAGAGCGGTATGAAAGAAAATAAATAAGGCTCAAAGGGGTAACGAAGGATAAAGTGTTTAGATAGCATAACAAAATACCTTCGTCATTCCAATCCTCAAAACACGCCAAGCACAAACAACACATTTAAACAAACCACAGAAGACATTCGTATCATCTTTTGATTGTACCAGACTCGGTAACCATATCCACATATCCGTCTTCTACATCTGTTGAATACAAAGAACTATTGGAAAACACTCTCACTTTTCTTACCACAAACGGCCCCTAATAATTTGGGCAAATTTGCCTTTAGCTTCAACCTGATGCGGCATGATGTACTCCAATAAGATTTTTCTGTGTTTTATCTGCCCCAGTTTCATATGGTTTGGGCTTCAAATGATCTCAACATGCCTTCACTTATTTCCCTCAAATGTCCCTACATTTTCAAAATTGTTTCATCGCTTCATGATTAAATTGACTTTTAAGACCAGGTTGAGAATTTTGCATGCATGTCATGTCATTAGAGCCAACAGGAAAAGAATTGTAAAAAGAACTAAACAAAAGAAAATGGCTAGAAATAACAAAAAATAGGAAATTGCATTAGACAGGTGATGAAACGGTTCGAACAACAAGCCAAGCGAAATAGACTAGGGTTACAACCCTGGAACCAACTTAGACAGCACTAACCGAGTTACTACGACTAAACAAAATAGGCAAAATGAAAGGATAGAGAGGTTTGAGTCACAAGACAATATCCGGATTATAACCCTAAAATAACTCGGACAACAGAAATGACAACAAAATAAACTACCAAAAACTCCACTCTGGCTGACCAAGAAATGGATTGTCTTCCCAATTACCAAGCACGGCATTTAGCCAATGAGTTTCGCATTAATATTGTCAAGACCATTATCTTTAATCACCAAGTTCCCAAGAGGATTAGCATGCTCCCCGCCACTGTCATTGACCACAACTACCCCTTCTTGAATCATTCTTTCTATTTCTCTTTTCAAAGAGCGACAGTCTTCAATGTTATGCCCTTGGACATTAGAGTGGTACATGCATCGAACGGTAGGGTCAAAGGCTTCCACATTTGGGTCTGGAGTATAGCCAAGGAGCTGCTCAATTAGGCCATAATGATTTAACTTTTCAAACAAACTTATGTATGATTCTCTGATGGGCGTGAAATTATCTTTTTGCCTTTGTTTTCCTCCATCCCTCAAACTCCCTAAAGCTTTTTTCTGGCATTTTTTCCATTTTAGATAGGGAGGAGTGGTCTAGGGTAACACCTGATTTGTATTGAAAGCGCCGCACAAAATCTTGGGACAGGTCACCCAATGTATGCCACTTACCAACATCTTGATGAGTATGTCAGTCCAAAGCTACCCTAGTCAGGTTCTCACTGAAATATGCCATCATCGAGTCATCTTTCTCTCCAACAATTCTCATTTTACTGCAATGACCCTCAGGTGGGCTACTGGATCTCCAAACCCATCACACAAGATAAATTTTGGCACTTTAAACCCCATGGGCAAGCGGTGTTTTCGGGCCCCGGTATCAACAACCCGATTTTGTTGTTGTCTGCCATTGCCTTTTGACTTTGTTTTGTAGAAAGAAATTACTGCTTTAAAGCCACAAACCAACCACCTTTCTGCTATGAATACAACAAAATGAAGCCATCACGTTAGCGTTAGGGCATTTAACAACAAAAATCTCACATTGCGTGCAATGCACCTAGTCACAGTTATCGGTTCTAAAATGGCTTCGAGGGTACGAAGGTCAGTTGGCATCATCCCAATTTTTCATTTCAATCCTCTCTTTTCTTTGCTTTTCTAGCACTTGCTTGATCATTTTTCTTACTTTTTTTCTTTCTAATTATCACTTTTTTCTTTCCTCTCATTTTCACGTCCCATAATTACACCTTTTTTTCTTTTCTCTTTTTTTTCTTTTTTTCCTTTTTTCTTTTAATAAAAAAAAGTAATTCGATCGAACTCTATGTAGGTTGCCTACATATCATGACCCCGCATGAATCAGATCTTTGCGTAGTTCTGAAAGAACGAAAATAAAGCAAGCAATCCAACGTTCCTCTTTTTTTTTAATGATTGCTCTGATGAAAAAAGAAGCAAATCTCTTTTTTGAATTTTCTAGACTTAATGTTCTATGACCTATTCTAAACTCAAGTTTAACGGGCATATTTTTTTTTTCGCTTTGCTTTTTTCTTTTAAAACAAACACCCTACGGGAAATTATTAAAGAAAATCCCTATAAGGGAAAAAATATTTTTGACACTTTTTTTTTCTTGTTTTTAGGAAGAAAATCTAGAGAACAAGTCACCGGAAAATAATTTGAATTTTCATTTGATATCCTGACGCCAAATTTCAAAACAAGCAATGAAAAAGATAAAACAAAATATTTTTGCATTTCAATTTTGGTTGCCTAATGAAAAAATTCTAATGATAGATAAAGTATTTTTATTTTTTGTACAATACCCTAAAGTCCTAATGAAAAATAAAAGATTTTTTTTTATTTTTCACTAATTTCTCAAAGAAACACCTCAAAAGAAAATCTTTTCGAATTTTGTAATTAACACCTTAAAGAAAGCTTAAAAGAAAATTCTCTTTTTTTTAAAAATTTTGATCCTAATATACTAAAGGAAACATAAAAACAGTTCATTTTAAGTCCTAGATATTAGTTGCCTAAAGGAAAAACAACCTCAAATTTTCTTTTTTTATTTCTAGAATTAGTATTCTAAAGAAAACTTATAACGGAAATATAAAATGCAATATTTTTTTTTTTGGATTTCTAAGTTACACCACGCCTTTTCAAATACAAAATAAAAGTACAATAACAAAAAACTTGACATTACTTATACAAAACTAAAAAGTAAAAGACGACATAAAAATCTCCTCAAGCAACTTCTGAATGCAGTGGTCCTGGGGTATCTGTCATACTCAAACTCAGGTAAGTAAATCCACAACTGTATGAGAACACTTAAACCAACACTATGTGAGATAATAACATTCCCTATTAGACACATGCAAGACATGATTGCGATTATTTTTTTTTTGCAAAATGACTTATTTAGCCAAAAGATGGCTAAGAGTGCAAAATTTGGCTAAGACCCCGCAAAGCCAAGAACCTAAGATTTACCAGGAAGACCGGACCCTATGTGGGTTGCCTATGTATCATGCCCCGAAAGACGAGAATCAGGTATGAGTAGTTCAGACAGATTGATTATGGGCAAAAATTAAAAAAAATAACTAATTTAGAGAACACATGTTTTTTTTTTCGTCTTTTCCTTAAAGATGATGAAATATGCAAACTTTTTTTTTGATTTTCTTTTTCCCTTTTTTTTTACTTTTGATTGTTTGAAAAATGATAAAAAGTGCAAAATCTTTTTGAATTTTTCATGTTTTTTTTTGTTTTTTTCTTAATAAAAACGTAACAAAAAACATAATTGGGCCCTATTTGCTTTATTTTCACACTTCACTCTCTCTTTTTCTTTTTTCTTTTTTCTTTTTTTTTTTTCATTTTTTCCTCTTCATTTTTTCATTTGCCCTCAACTATCATAGTCCTGCCAAATGACCTTTTTCCCCTTGAATAAATGCAACATTGTAGCACATAGGATGCATCAAGATGGTCTGTTATTTTGGGTACACCTTTCCTAGACGGACCCAACCCCTGTGTTGAGTCCCCCAAGTCAAAATGCACATGATGCAGATAAGCGTTCCTACTAGGGATCCAGTATGAGGCTAAGTTATTCTAGGTTCAAAACCTGGGTATATGTTCTAGACTGTGTACCCAAACGGACAACTTGAGTCGAGGAGGGGGCTACGTACCGGGAACCAAAAGGCCACCCGGCTTAGTAACTTGTCCGGCATCTTTCTTATTTCAGGGTATGATACTAACAGAATAGGGAGTCTCAACCAGTAAGCACATCCCCGGAGGTGAGAAGAGAAGGGTTTCGGCATAATTTATATCAAAACGGCAAAAAGCAATATTTTGCACAATAGGCATGGAACATGTAGGAAAATCAGCTAAAACCAAGCACAACAATTATTCTAAGCTCAAATTCTTAAACCTTGAACTGAAGTTCTGGGTTTATATCCCAAGCAGAGTCGCCAGAGCTGTCACACCTCCTTTTTCCGCCACTACATCCCATAAAGGGTATAATAAAGGGAGTTTTTTCACTCAAAGGACAATCAGAACGGGATTTAATTATTAAGATTTCAGAGTCGCCACTTGGGAGATTAATGGTGTCCCAAGTCATCGATTGAATCCCGAACCGAGGAAATTATGACTCTGTTAACAGTCCGCGAACCAGAAATCCGAGTAAGGAATTCTGTTAACCCAGGAGAAGGTGTTAGGCATTCCCGGATTCCGTAGTCCTAGCACGGTCGCTCAACTGTTGCATTTGATTTTATCTGATTTCAAAACATGTTCTAACCTATGTGCCTTTTATTAGTAACCCGCTGTTATTTTGTTTTAATAAGAATTGCAACGTCGTGAAAATGCATCTCGAACGACGTCGCACCAGTGCACCCGTGATTGTCAACTCATTTCGACTCCGTTGAGATTTGGATTTGGGTCACATAAATGTGCACCCGAATTTTAGGAAGGTAAGTTTTATTAATTACGCACCTAAAGAAACTAACGCATTTTTATCTTTTGGGAAGGCCGCGAAATTCGCTAAACGGCCCATCCCGAAGTCTAAAATTAATACATAATGAGGGTCCCGCAATTCACATTTATTTGGAGAGGCTCGTCTCATTATTTTACTTAAAGGCCAATCCTAGAATGACTATGATTTTCTTTTTATTTTTGTCTCTAAAGAAATAAAGAAAAGACCCAATTAATTTGTATCAATCAGCCCAAGGCTTATGGGAAAGGCTGCCTCAAAAACATGGTCCAAGGGAATATTAAATGAGTCCAACGAATGAAATTATTGGGGCCCTTGAAACGAGGCCCAAATCCAGTCTTTGCAACCGGAGGAACTGGACTTACGTTCGAGTCTGGATAAAATCACAACGTTCATATCGATCTGATCAATCAATGAGTCACAATGTAGTTTATTTCAAGTAATGACAAATGATATACACTTAACACTTATTTCACCTTAAGAGCCTCGTTTCGATTTCAGCAACAGTAGATCAGCTTATTCATATGATTTCATCTAACCTTATGTGTGAATGAAGTAACCATCAAAACTTTAAAATTAAATGGCCATTTTGAAATTACCTCAGACTATTCTACTAATACTCAGATGATCCCTGATTTAAAACTAGGCGTTTGGAAGTGATAAGCTGAGACATGAACTGATTTTTATATCACTGAAAAAACACGAAAATACACCACACTATGCCATACTATGCTGCTAACACTGATTAAATCAAATTAAACTAACTAATTACTGAGCTCTCATACTCGTAAGGGTAAATTGAGCTGGATTAATGTTCCATAGAAGTTCATAGCGAATTCGAATCAGTAGAAATAATACAAACTAAATAGTCCCAATCCACACAATTCATATAGTTCTAATTCAAAATCAAACAGTCCACATCCATAGAGAAGCTAATCATAATTAAACAATTCTATTTCAGTATAGTTTAAATAGATTAAGACTAAACAATTTTGCTAACTACGTGAGAAAAGATCTGGAAGCTGGTTTCATTTCATCCCAAGTCAGAATTACATCAGGGAGCATTCAAATGTGTACCTGAAATTCGAAATGAAATAGAAAATGGAGAGGTTTGCAGCAGACGCAGCTCCAGCAACAACTCAGGAACTAGTGTTAAATCCAACATCAATCAATGTAGTGTAAAACAGTCCAACAACGATTCAGAAACCAGAGATACTCAAAATTCACATAGTAGTTATTAGATCTACTCAGAACCAACTCAAAATGAGTCCAAAACCACTTGAAAATCAATCAATAGACCTCAAAAACTCCAGCAATCCAGTGATGACCCAGAAACTATCACTCAATAGTTAGAAATCTATGACTCTCCAAAGGAACAGTAGATTTTTTTTATTTTTTTTCTATTTTCAATTTTTTTTTTTGGTTTTTTGAGTTTTGAATTCTAGTTTTCAGATCTGGAATTGAGAGAGTGTTTTGAGGGGGTAATTTTTGATGGCTCCCCAAAACTTGTTATTCAAGGCATGTCAATGCCATTTTATAGGCAAAACTAGGGGGGAAGCTTCTAGACTTCCCTCGCACTTTTACCCCTTTTTTTTATTCCAGATTTTACCCAGATAGCCCTTAATTTACTGACTTGCTTATCAAGTTATTACCCTGAAGTTCTAAAATTGGAACTAATGCCCAATTCTAGAAGATTCTGGAGAATTCTAGTTGTAACTACAACATTCTTATGCATTTCTAAGTACCAAACTGCCCTTGAATTTGCTTGGGAATCACATCCCTAAATCAAAATCAACCTATCCCTTTAACTAATCTAAATCAGCTATAACCAAACGACTAAACTAATACAATCCTGATAATCAAACCTAACTAATATAAGCTGAAATTAGTCCTAATCAAATTAACTCAACAATATCGACAGAAATCCAAACTAATTAATACTGAATGGAAGCCATTTCAAAACTAATTAAACACTGACTGAGTTATACTAAGAAAGACTATGAGGATACATTTAACCATGAGCAAAATTAAAATGACCGACTCAACACTAGAATCAAGCCCACATTAATACTAAACCACATCATAAAGAGACATAGGGGAAATATCTACTAATAATCAAAAACAATTAACTAAATCCTATTTTTAAACTAAAACAAACTGAGATGAACCATGAAATCAAAAAACATCAATTAAGCCAAAATTAACCTAACCAAAACAGCATTTAAACCAAAGCAAAACTAATCAGAAAATTAAGAGTTATTCATTATCTTAGATAGGAGAAGAAGAATGGGATATAAAAAGATGAACAACGAGGACTTACGGCTTGGCTCGAACATCTTTGATTCATAATTTGGGCGTTGGGTATCAATGATAGTGAATCCTCCATGAGGGGCATGAGGAAGCCATATGGTGTTGACTTGGTGAAGTTTGGAGAAATTCGACTCCGGCCGGAATTTTTGACTTGAAATTCGAAACAATCGACTGATATTTGAGGGGAAATGGTTGTGGATTTGGGTTGAGGTAGTTGAGGGGACTTCAGTGGTGTGAATTTGGAGGCCGGTTTATGGTGGCGCCGCCGTGCACGGTGGTGGCGGCGCCTAGGGTTTGGAAAACTTAGGGCGATTGGTTGGGATTTGGAGGATAACAACGATGAATATGGTATGGAGGTGTGAAGGCGAAGGCATGGTGAAAATTTGGGTGTGGTTGGAGCATCGCCGCCGCCGCTGGCGTTAGGGCGGAGGCAACAGAGACAGTACGAGGAGGAAGAGATATGTTTTAGGGTTGGGAATATTTTCAGACACTTTTATTAAACCCTTTGAACAAATGAGGACCGTTGGATTGATGAAAATAAATGGTCCAGATTTATCGTCGCCAAACGACGTCGTTTAAGAGGAAGGGGAGGCGGATCGGGTTACCAGGGTTGGGCTTGGGTACTGGGGTGCGTTTGGACTGGGCAAAATTTATTAAAAAGGCCCAATTCCGGGCAGCCCTTCCCTTTTCTTTTGTTTATTCCCTTTATTTCTTTTCTTTGCTTTTTTTTTTCATTTTCATTTTGTATTTTTCTATTATTTTTCTGATTTTATAAGAATGCAAAAAATTAAAATGAAACCTAATTTATTTCCATAAATTAAGCTAATTAATTCCTAAAATTGTTTAAAAACTATCTCGTGGCAAATTTAACAATTAACAATAAAAATACAAAAATGGACTATTTTTGTTATTTTCTTTATATTTTATTCTAAAACAACTTAACCCCTAATTAATCCTAAAATATGAAAATAGATCCCAAATGCAAATGTCATGCATATTTTTATATATTTTTATATGAATTAAAATGCACAAATAAAACACAAATAATTAACAGAAAACAACACAAAATTCACAAAATTGTAAAATAATGAAAGAAATCATTTTGTTTGAATTTTGGGGAATAATTCATATATAGGGCAAAAATCACGTGCTCACAGCAAGAACTGTCACGCCTCCTTTTTCCGCTACTACACCACGTAAAGGGTATAATAAAAGGAGTTTTTCCACATAAAGGACAATCGGAACGGAATTTAATTATTAAGATTTCAGAGTCGCCACTTGGGAGATTAATGGTGTCCCAAGTCACCGATTGAATCCCGAACCGAGGAAATTATGACTCTGTTAACAGTCCTCGAACCAAAAATCCGAGTAAGGAATTTTGTTAACCCGGGAGAAGGTGTTAGGCATTCCGAAATTCCGTGGTTCTAGCACGGTCGCTCAACTGTTGTATTTGATTTTATATGATTTCAAAACATGTTCTAACCTATGTGCCTTTTATTAGTAACCCGTTTTTATTTTGTTTTAATAAGAATTGCAACGTCGTGAAAATGCGTCTCGAACCACGTCGCACCAGTGCACCCGTGATTGTCAACTTATTTCGACTCCGTTGAGATTTGGACTTGGGTCACATAAATGTGCACCCGAATTTTAGGAAGGTAAGTTTTATTATTTACGCGCCTAAATAGACTAACACATTTTTATCTTTTGGGAAGGCCACGAAATTCGCTAAACGGCCTATCCCGAAGTCTAAAATTAATACAAGCAATTAATGAGGGCCCCGCAATTTACGTTTATTTGGCGAGGCTCGTCTCATTATTTTACTTAAAGGCCAATCCTAGAATGACTATGATTTTCTTTTTATTTTTGTCTCTAAAGAAATAAAGAAAAGACCCAATTAATTTGTATCAATCAGCCCAAGGCTTATGGGAAAGGCTGCCTCAAAAACATGGTCCAAGGGGATATTAAATGAGTCCAACGCATGAAATTGTTAGGGCCCTTGAAAGGAAGCCCAAATCCAGTCTTTGCAACCGGAGGAACTGGACTTACGTTCGAGTCTGGATAAAACCATAACGTTCATACCGATCTGATCAATCAATGAGTCACAATGTAGTTTATTTCAAGTAATGACAAATGATATGCACTTAACACTTATTTCACCTTAAGAGCCTCGTTTCGATTTCAGCAACAGTAGATCATCTTATTCATATGATTTCATCTAACCTTATGTGTGAATGAAGTAACCATCAAAACTTTAAAATTAAACGGCCGTTTTGAAATTACCTCAAACTATTCTACTAATACTCAGATGATCCCTGATTTAAAACTAGGCTATTGAAAGTGATAAGCTGAGACATGAACTGATTTTTATATTACTGAAAAAATACGAAAATACACCACACTATGCTATACTATGCTGCTAACACTGATTAAACCAAATTAAACTAACTAATTACGGAGCTCTCATACTCGTAAGCGTAAATTGAGCTGGATTAATGTTCCATAGAAGTTCATAGCAAATTTGAATTAGCAGAAATAATACAAACTAAACAGTCCCAATCCACACAATTCATACAGTTCTAATTCTAAATCAAACAATCCACATCCATAGAGAAGCTAATCCTAATTAAACAATTCTATTTCAGTATAGTTCAAACAGATTAAGACTAAACAATTTTGCTAACTACGTAAACAAAGATCTGGAAGCTGGTTTCATTTCATCCCAAGTCAGAATTACATCAGGGAGCATTCAAATATGTACCTGAAATTCGAAATGAAATAGGAAATGGAGAGGTTAGCAACAGACGCAGCTCCAGCAACAACTCAGGAACTAGTGTTAAATCCAACAGCAATCAATGTAGTGTAAAACAGTCCAGCAACGATTCAGAAACCAGAGAAGCTCAAAATTCACATAGTAGTTATTAGATCTACTCAGAACCAACTCAAAATGAGTCCAAAATCACTTGAAAATCAACCAGCAAACCAGTGATGAACCAGAAACTATCACTCGGTAGTTAGAAATCTATGACTCTCCAATGGAACAGTAGATTTTTTTTTTTCTATTTTCGATTTTTTTTTTTTCGTTTTTTGAGTTTTGAATTCTAGTTTTCAAATCTGGAATTGAGAGAGTGTTTTGAGGGGGTAATTTTTGATGGCTCCCCAAAACTTGTTATTCAAGGCATGTCAATGCCATTTTATAGGCAAAACTAGGAGGTGAAGCTTCTAGACTTCCCTCACACTTTTTCCCCCTTTTTTTATTCCAGATAGCCCTTAATTTACTGACTTGCTTATCAAGTTATTAACCTGAACTTCTAAAATTGTAACTAAAGCCCTATTCTAGAAGATTCTGGAGAATTCTAGTTGTAACTACAGCGTTCTTATGCATTTCTACGTACCAAACTGCCCTTGAATTTGCTTGGGAATCACATCCCTAAATCAAAATCAATAAAACATTTATTAATTGAGAGAAATACAGGGTATAATAAAGGTCAAAAATCAATTGAGAGAAAAAGTTTTTTTGAAGCCTAAAAAGTTCCCTCAAAAAAGTATTCTCTCAATTTTCCAGACCTGAAATAGAAATTCAAAAATTTAAAAGGCCAAAAACAATAGAAATTAAAAAAAAAAATCCAAAAAATACTGTTCTGTTCAAATTTTCTTAGGTCAATTTCAAGCTTCAGAGGTTAATTTGCATTTCCTTGCTCAATATTCAGTAGCTGAAGTTTCTGAAGGGTTATTGGATTAAGTTCAAGTCTATTTTTGAAGTCCAGTCAAGTTTATCGATTATGTTGCTGGTTTTGAAACTCTGAAAGTCATTTTCCTGGATTTGCTGTGGTTTTGAGGTTGAATTGGTCTAATTGCTATAAATCTGAGCTACTGTCTGTTATCTCTGTTGCTGATCTCTCATTCATCTTAATTTCCAATCTCAGGTACACGTTTTGAGCCTGTTTCGATGTATCATCTAATGTAGAAAACATGAAATGAAATTGAAGCCAAATTTCTGTTGTAGTCCTATTGTTTTAATAATCCTGTATGTTTTATATAGTTTTCTATGGTTTGGTTGTTCATTGTAATTAAACTAAGACTATTTTGAACAATCATGGACTTGGACTGTTTGATTCATTTGGTACTGTACTGGACTATTATACTATGGATCTGATTTCATTCCTTCTAAATTAGTAGTCCTAATGTTGTATAGTTGGATCTTCATGATAATTGAAAATCAGTACAGGAGACCTGTTCAGGATAATTCCAGACACGAGAGCATTTTCTCAATAATAGTTAATGTAGTTCAATTCTGAAATCACGGCAATTTGAGCACTAGTTCGAATCATTCCAAAATGAATGGATTGCTTTGAATTCAGGCCGGTAGCCTGTTTGTATACAGTATGTATAAAATCACATGGTCAATGTCGCTTAGCTTATTCATTTGCGACTTACAATTCATGACTATTGTACTAACTTCAATCTATATTCCAGCTTGTTTTTCAGTCTTAATAATATCCAGGAACTCATCAATAAATAATTAGGTAAGAAAATCTGAGCATGAGATTAGGTTTAAAACAATTGATGTCTTGTTAATTTGAGTAGTGCTTTTCCTTATTACAAGTTACTGAATGTATTTGAAGCAAATTTAGCATATTCTCGTTTTAATTGGTTTAAGATTTTGCTCGGTACAAGGCTCAACAACCTGTTTCCAACGGTTTGAGCTTCTGCTCGCCTGATGCAAGCCCAGGTCCGGTCTTTGATTCCCTTCTTGATTGGGCCTGGGCCAAAGCTCGTGACTGGCTATTTTGTTGGTGTAAATCTGAGTGTAATTTCCCTTAATTGGGCTCATCTAAGAGCCCAATGGTTGGACCTTGGTGCAGAATTATTGCAAGGGTTGCATTAGCCCAGTAACAAAGTAACTAAGGCCTTTCTTTTATTTTAGAGGCAATTAAATCGAAATAGTAGTTGCTTTAGGTTGGCCTTTTAAAATAAATGAGGCGAGCCCCACCAAATACAAATGCATAAATTACGAGGCCCTCTTAAATGTTTATTAAAATACTTAGAAACTCGGGAGGACCGCTTAGCGAATTTCACGGTCTTCCCCAAAAATAATAAACGCGTAGTTGCTTTAGGCACGTATTTTAATAATATTACCTTCCTAAATACGGGTGCACATTTATGTGACCCAAATCTAAATCTCAACGAAGTCAAAAACCACGGGTGCACTGTTGCGACGTGGTTCGAGACGCATTTTCACGACGTTGTAATTCTTATTAAAAATAAATATAAAAGCGGGTTATTAATAAAAGGCACATAAGTTAGAACATGTTTTGAAATCAGATAAAATCAAATACAACAGTTGAGCGACCGTGCTAGAACCATGGAATTTGGGAATTCCTAACACCTTCTCCCGGGTTAACAGAATTCCTTACTCGCATTTCTGGATCGCAGACTGTCAAATAGAGTCAATAATTTCCTCGATTCGGGATTCAACTGGTGACTTGGGACACCATTAATCTCCCAAGTGGCGTCTCTGAATTTTAATAAACAAAATTCCGTTTCGATTGTCCTTTAAGTAAAAAAACTCCTTTACGCCCTTGCGGGTGTAGCGGAAAAGGGAGGTGTGACAGCTCCAACCATCCGGTTTGCTATTGCATCCTTCTAATAACTTTGCTTTTCATGCTCCTAGAAAATAAAAAGCCGACACTACAAATATAATACAATTAAAAAAAAATTCATCTTAAGAAGGGTGGAAACCTGTACATACGTTCCCTCCCTTCTCTCTAGGAAGAAGGGTGAATAGTAAATCCATTACTATTCACCGGACCATAACTCCGGTGTCCAGCAACTAACAACCCAAGATTGATCTCAAAAGAACCCCTTTCTCTTTGAGAACAATTCCCAGTTAGTTTCATCCTCAAATCAATAACCATCTGTAACAAATCTTGCTTTTAAAATCGCGCGTCACTGTAGCACCCAGTTTTTCAGTTTTTCTTCGATGCTTTTTCTGTTTTCCTGGACAGAAATGGTGGGTTAGTTTCATTCATGGACGTGTAGGCCTCTCCCCAACTCCAAGCTGTGGGAGAGCCAATTCAAATCAATGGAGAAACAGATCTAAATAACATTAAAACACAATCATACTTGTCGCAACTACAGGGAAAACATTCTGCCGCAAATTCGTCAAAGCTCGAGCTTTATCCAGTCACTTTTGAACATGGTGAACCTTCTGTGGAATTCGCCAATGAAGAGGTGAATTCTTTCACCATTGAAGAAGGACTACATCAAGCAATCATCCTCAAGTTCTCGTATGGTAAACCTTATCTTCAAGATTTGCGATAGTTGATCCCTAAGAAATTTGATGTCAAAGGCTACTGTAATGATGAACAATTGGAATATTGACATATACTAGTAAGGTTTGATGTATTTAAAGATTTTTTTTCATTTTTGTCAAGATCTACAGGATATGTTAAGTCAAAGGGGGACGAGTTATTTTTTAGATCGTTCCCCTGGACAGTTGGATTTAATCCGCGCAAAGAAACTTCAAAGTCAGTTGTTTGGATTTCCTTACCTGATCTTCCTGCAAATTTCTTTGCAAAAAAGTCATTAATGTCCATAGCTTCAGCAGTGGGAAAGCCATTAGCTGTGGACAAAGCGACTCAATATCGAACTCGACCAAGTACGGCAAGGGTAAAGGTGTTACTTGACTTATTGGATAAACATCCTAAGAGAGTTAGGATTCATATTGTGGATAAATGTTCTGGGAAGTTATTAGAATTTTACCAGGAGATAGTATATGACAACCTCCCAAAATATTGTACATGTTGTAAACATCAAGGGCATGAAGAAAGATACTGTCGTTGGAGGATTGAGAAAAATAACGAAGACACTGTTGTAGTGGAGGAATGTGAAGAAATGGGAAATCTTGACAAGCTAAAAGGTGATGCAAGGGATTTTATAAATGCAAAAAGGGCTGGCCAGAATTTGGTAGATATTCAGGCTAATGCTGGCCAACAGAGATCTGCTGAAGGAATCTTTGATGCTAATCGAACAGGTCCTGTTACTGGACAAAAAGCCAAAGAAGATGGGAATCAAAACTAAGTAATTGGTCATTCCATTACTGATCCACAAACAGCCATGTTAAACCATGCAGTATTTGAACAAATGGAAAAATCAGTAGCAGATAAACTACTACTGTACAAGATGTTGTCTTGGAAAAAATAGCTGGACAGGTGCATGATCGATGCAAATATAGTACAAATCCAGCTGAAGCAACTGATGTTGTCAATACAATTTTGGAGACCTCTAATATTGTTAATGCAACTAGTGGGATCAAGGAGGTTGAGCAGACTCAAAAGCTGATAGCTGATCAAGCTTCTGCTATGGTGGTGTCAAATTTGGAAGCTACTTTTCCACTGAATGTTACAAGTAGTCGAGCTAGTGTTGGAGGTTCCGTTGATGCCACTGGGGTTATTGATGTGCAGGATGGTGAGGAGGTTGGTCTAGTTGCATCAGTGATTGATGAATAAAAGGAAAATATGAAAGTCAAAAGATGGTATTGTTTTATTAGAAGTAGGTGCAGTCAAACATACAACAACTGAAAGTGAGCAGGGGACTCTAGCTCAATATGTTGTTTAGGATCATATTTTAGGCATTAAAAAGTCTGGGAAAAAGGGTGTTATTATGGAGGTGAACAATGGTAAATCAGTTGGTGCAGGGACTGCTCAGGAGAATGCCTTTCACGTGGATCCTAGTTTATCTAGGACTGGTGTTAGAGGTGTGGTTGAGTTTCAAAAAGCTGGGCAGGTTACTGAGGACCAACAAAACAATTTGAAGGCTGGGTAATTACCTGGGCTCACGGTTAGTAATACAGGATTAGTATCTAAAGGAGCTGGGAATTTTGATAATGCCCAAGAGCAGATAGCAGTAATGCAATATACATGTCCAGTGACTAGTCGTGCTACAGTAAATGGAGCAGATAATTTTACTACATTTGTGCAAGCAAATCTACATGCTACTGCTGGTTTTGGATTAGAGTTTGCAGGCTTTGCACCTGTGATATCTGACGTGCAGGGAATTGCAACTAATAATCCTCAGAATACGGATGATGCAAGAGTCAAGCAATAGAAATAAATGTTGGCATTCTACAGATGATGAAGGATAGTACAATTGCTACAGGAGTTCGAAATAGTGCAACAAGAGCAGCTATTCATTCAGAAATTTCAGTTGATCTAGAAATTCGAATGATGCAAAGGAGTAAAACCTGGGCAGAGTGAGTTGAGCATGAAGAAGAGGAGAATTAGGAAAATGGTGTGGATGATGAGCTTGATGATTCCATTGAAATACAAAAAGGGCAGTAGCGACACAGTCAAGAAGCTTCTTATGCTCATGGTCATTCTCCTACGATGCAACAACAATGTGCACACACTCAATGTGATGCACTAATGCAACCAAATGCCGGACATCAACAACATTTTCCTACTACCTTCGTGGTTGGACAGCAGAAGCAGACTTCAAGAAATCTATAGATTGAAACGAGCACAATGGTTACTAGCTCGAAGGCAAAGGCAGTAAATAAGAAATCTGGAAGGCAAAAGAACACTCCTACTACTCTCCGTGATCTACATGAAGCAGCACCAAATATGGGACAACAACAACTAATTGAAAACAGTCCACAATCAGTAATTCAGATGCCAAATGAGGGACAATAACACAAAGAAGGAATTTCGCTCAACGCAATGCAACAACGAAATGGTACAAATGTAACTGAAGCCAACTCGATTGTAGTGCTATATGCAAATCAATCTGGGCAGCAACAGTTTGATCCAAACAATTCACCTGTTATACATACTTATGCTCGAAAAGAAAAAATAATGTCCAAATTGGCATCGACTTCGACAAATGCTGAACAATAATAATTTTTACCAGCTGATAGTCCTATAGGTGATCGACAAGTCAATGCAGTAACATCTGGACAGAAGCACATTGGTACAACCATTCAAGGTACGTATGACGATGAGAGAATATATTTGGAATCAATGATGAGTGCACATGCTCCAACATTTGTGAATTTGGTGAGAGACTTAAATTTAGCAAGAGAGGATGATCCAATTTTTTCAACGTCACACATCAGAACACATCACAACATTGGTATAAGAGATAAAAACGGGGACAACGAGGTGAGTGAGGAAGGAATTGCTAGGCGACTTCGAATGAGAGTTGTCAAACAAAAGCAGGCTGCCCTATCTACTACTACGAGGCCCAACCGTTCAAAAAGAAAATGATGATTTCTGAATACATTTTGCACAAGGTTGAGGAAAATGACAAAGAATTACAAATTGAAGATTTTACAAGTTTGAAAAAAGGGGCAAAAATCAAATTGGTACTACATTTTATTTTACCAGTTTATCTGTATCATCACAAAGTATGTTATAAACTCTGCGATGATCATAAAATATTTGGATCTGTCAACTTCATATTTTTTACATGCTTGCTAGTAAGCAAGGTTTGCAAACCTCAATAGGATTAGTAAGGTAAGGTTTAGCCCGATTTGTGTTTTATGGGTAACAATACCGGTGCTATTGTCCCCCTTATTTGTACTTTTCCTAATTATCAAGCTTATTATTATGCTCTTGGGCCTGTACAAATTCTTGCACGCCAAAAATTAGATAAAGTCTTATGCACTTTTTGGCTCTCGACTGAGGAGTGTCACCTTGCTTAGACGACCTTGAGAATTTCAAAATATAAGGCTCATCTACCTCTTCCTTGGACTCATTTTTATGCTCGTAAGGATCCATTCTCTTTTCACCATCCGAACATAATGTAGAGAAGTGTTTGGAATGAAGTCCAATGCGCTCAAATACATGAACTTCATGATTTCTTACCTCCCTTACACCAATCACACTAGAGTCAACTAAATTTGTAACTTGAATGTCCTTAGCTCACTCTAGTGTTACTTCTTGAACATCGGGATCCTCAAATTCTACTTAGATAGATTGTTGGTGTTCTACTTTAACCTCCTCCATTACCACCTCAATTTCAGTGTCTATTCATATTCTTCTTGACTACTATTCCCAATATTGTCTTGTTGAGCATTAAACGCTTCAACTAGTTGACTCGCTTGTGCCTCCAAGTTGTGAATAGTAGCATCTTGCCTTTCTATCTGCATCTGTATTTCATCATTTTATTCCACAAAGTACATTAGCATATCCTTGATCTCTTTCAGGTTATCATCCCCGAGTTTTTTGTTCCTATTAACTTCACAAGAAAAAGTAGAACCATCAAAGTAAGGGGTTGGGAAAAGATAGAAATATAAGCACAACCATGAAAGTGACCATCTCGACCACCACACATATCACATACATTCTACACATAAGATTGAGTTGGTGCATGTAACTCGCTCTCGAGAATATTTTGACTATTTTGAGCTAAGTGGTTTCCGTCACAATTCACACAAGGAAGATCAACAGTAGAATTACCAACATTAAAATTTTTATAATTCCAAGATGTCGTGTTTCTCAAATTAACAAGTAAAAAAATAATAAAAAAACAAAATACAAATAATATTTCAAACTTGAAGCCTAGAGGCTGCCATCATAAGGCGATGTGAGGCACAGAGAAATGATTATATAGCCAAGGCATATGGGTAACAATACCGGTACTATTGCCTCCCTTATTTTTACTTTTCCTAATTGTTGTATTTTTTTTTCTTTTAATAATAAAAAACTAGCTCTAGGCGCTTTCCTAGCGGTTTTCCAAAAAAAAAAATTGTACAGCTACAACTACACCATTAGTTCCCCGGCAACGGCACTAAAATTTGACCACGCCCAACTCTAGTCCTCAATAGGATAAGCGGTCCTGCAAATATAATCCGGTCTAAGAGTCCGAAGTCGAATCTCACAAAAAACTAAGGTTTCACCATAATTGTTCAATATCTCTAAGAAATACAAGTCCAAACAATTTCGTAACTACAAAAGTTTATAATGTTTATTCTTATCTAATTAACTAACAAATACTAGAAAGCGGTAAAAGTATCAATTAACAAGGATAAAGATTGGAGACAAGATTAAGGAGGTCCGGAATTATGATTTTTTCAATTATTGGAATCCTTCCCGCTTGTCTTTTATACTTCTGCCTAAGTATTCTTTACCGATCGTGAGTACTTTGGTTGTCGTAATTCTCTCTCGAGCAACTACCCCACGTTACTAGATGTATTTACTCGAACTACATTAGCTAGCACTAATTCACCGCTCACTATGATCACACCAAGGTTTAGTTATCTCTAATCCCGCCTTTAAACCCTCCGTATTGATCTCTCACATACGTTAGGAGTGATGTTGTTCAATCACTACCTAAATATGTATTCTCTCGAGCAGTACATACTAAATAGGCACATTCAACCGATGGCCATTCAATATACAACAACAAACACGTAGTTGAAAAAATAGATAAATTCAAAGGCTATATTATAATATAACAAGAATTCATCCTACAAAAGGTTCTATCAAAACTCTATATAATAAATTAGCTATTGATAAAAGTATATAAAAACACAATACTCAATTTCATAACCAACAATAAAAATAGGAAGAAGATGGGAAAAAACTCGTAGTTAAATCTTCCTCCTTGCTCCTAGCGTGTTCTTGCCTCCAAGGGTATTGTCTAACCCTAAAGTAGTGTCTTCTCCCCTCAAAATAGCATTTAGGATGTATTTAAATGACCTAGGGTTAATGAGGGCCGAAATTCTTCAATCCAACTTCGGATGGGAGAGTTGGAAGGCGCATCTAAGTTCGTGCAGCGCATGAACTTAGACACGAACTCAGCTTTTGCAATTTTCTAGTTTGCGAAGCGATCCATGCCTTTGCTTCGCTTTGCTGTTTTGTGCCTTCATTTTTCTTTTTTTTCGCGTCCGTTTTTGTGCCACGCACGAAATTAGACGAGCTCCCAATTCTTTCCATCTCTTCTTTTTGTGTTGAATTGTCATATTTTGATCATTTATCATTCAAACTTGTTCCTACATATAAGAAACACATAATGAATATATTTCACTTTAAAAACAATGTAACTCTCGCAACTGACACAAAAAATAATATGCAAATATACTAAAAAATATGGACTTTTCATCGTTTATCAGTTACCTCATCGAAGAAGGTGGCTTGGGATATAAAAGACTTCAAAACGTGTGCTATGAATTCACTACTAAGAGATGGTGGAGATTAGAATAATAGACAATCTTTGATCAAAATTCTTAAGTGCTGAGTACAGCCAAGAAATTTTGTTTCCAAAATCTGGAATCCCAATGATTGTAACACTTCCTAATGGATATTAGACCCAAAGAGGAGCCTAATTTTTCATGGAAGATTAACAGTGGAGATGTATTATTTGTGTGAAATAATTGGACCAATGCAGGGTCAATATATGCTTTTACAAACCCCTCATCCAAAGTCCAAACTAAGCAATATCTAAGTAAACCACTTCAGTCAAGCCGATTAGTGGGACTTGAAAAATCTCAGAAACCATGTTCAGGATCATATTATCCTAATTATTACTACTAAACAAAATAGTGGCAATAGGGATATCAAAGATAACACCATCTGGTGCCGTAACATTGATGGAAAAATCTCTTGTGCCGGTTCCTGGTATCATTTAAGGTAAAGAAGAAAGTATGTTGCTGACATGTGCAGGATTTAGAGAAAAGAGAACCAATTCAGAGTTTTCTTCTTTATGTGGAGATTGCTGACAAGAAACTGCCTCTGTGTGCTAACATGCTTACATTTGGCATGCAACACTATACTACTTGCACACGCTTCCCCAGTCCAAGTGTGGAAATTCTTAATCACTGCTTTGCAACTGGAGGGAGGGCTAAAAGGCTTTGGAAGACTATGGCTGGACCTTTAGTTATTAGAATTCTGAACCGTCATTTGCTGGAATTTTGAAGGGTTAGTGGAACATGCATCCTACCAAAACCTAGTTCTTTATATCACTCCCCAGCTTGTCTTATGCGAATTATGAAAGGTAAGGTGTGCTAAGATGGACACGACCAATATTTTACCAAGTCGTGATAGCACCTAATCCAACCCGCTAGGTAAGCCAAAAAAAATAAATAAGAAATCTTAAATGAAAGATCATCAATAAAGAATAAATAAAATAGCTGAAATCCATACAATATCTCAATGACTGGTAGTACAACATATGTTTGAAATTTACATAAACAGAATTATAAGTACTAAACTACCATAAACAAACGGTAGCTTGAAACTGTATTGCTGCTACAGTTTCAGTGCTAACCTTCATCATCCACTACAGCTCAGCTCTAAGATTAGTGTCACACCTCTTTTTTACCTCTCCGTACGGGTATAAGGGAGTTTTTTCCAATTTAAGTAACAATCGAAACGGGATTATACATTTGTAAATTCAGTGTCGCCACTTGGAACATTCTAGTTGCTATCATAAGTCACCGGTTTATTTCAAATCCCAAATCGAGGAAATTTTGACTTTTCTTTTGAAGTCTGCGAACCAGAAATTCCGAATAAGAAAATTCTGTTAACCCGAGAGATGGTGTTAGGCGTTCTCGGGTTCCGTGGTTCTAGCACAGTCGCTTAAACTATTAAAATTGGCCTAATTATTTGACTTAGTACACGTTTAAACTTATTGTGCATTTTTAACTTTTATAACCACTTTTTAATTATTTTAAACCACTTTTAGGATTTATGGAATTATCTCTTGAACAAGTTACGAATGGTGTACACTTGCTGTTTTGGCACACACCGCGAACCACGCTACATGAAATGCACTCGTGATTTGCGACATGTTTATTTTATTATTTTTTGAAGCTTTTATGATCGGGTCACATGAAATGCACTCCCGAATTTGAGAATTAGGTATCATAACTATGTCACGGGAACTTTACCCATAGTCACGATAATTTATTAACAATTGCGCCTAAAGCAAACTACGAAAATTTAAAGGTGTTTTTCTATACTAAGTTAATATTAATGTGAGGGCCATAGGTTATAGATTTTATTTCGTGTATGACACACCTCAAATTATTTTTAGAAGAAAAAAATTTGTATTTCACTAAGGCAAACTAAAGACACTCCTACTTAAATTTAATTTTAAAATTAGGTATTACAACCACGTCATGGGGGCCATACCCGTAGTTGTAGTAATTTAACATTAATCGTGCCCTAAGCAACTAGCGCATTTGAATTATTTTCCTAATCTTTGAGATTATTGTAAGGCCATGAATTATAGAAATTGTTGTGGATAAGATGTGTGTGGCTTATCTATTGGAGTTATAAGAATTATTTACACAACAATCTTTTAAAAAAAAATAAAATAAAGCGCGAGGCAGAAGCAATTGTTATGGGAAGAAATGCTGATGCATCTCAATTTCTAATGTTAAGATGATATTTAACAATACAAAAAATCTTGCTAGCGTACTACACAATCGTTCAGCAAATTAACTTTATCTGCCATTTCTCAAACTTCTCATTTCTGTATATTTTTATATTAGCTCACATGAACTCTTTTTTTTTTTAAACATAGGAACCAAAAGATGATTTTGTAACAATTTGGAAAAAACAAATTCCCTGAGCTTTACATGAGCTAATCAAGCACGTACGTATTTGAAAGCTTAAAAGGACAAACGCTATAGAATTATCACTCCAACAAGATCTTATTGGCATGTAAGTTAATGACAACTGAAAAATCGAAAGACAGATGAGAATGAACCTCAATTAAACCTCATATTAACAAAACCTAGAGAGATTGACATTAAACAATCATGATTTTAAATAATAAGTCAAATTAGCACCTACTGAAAGCCATGAGGCCTCAGGTCGAACCTATAACGGAACCAAACCCAACAACAGCAATCATATGAGCTACTGGATTCAAGAAGCAGGCCCAAACAGCACATGGCAATGCAACTCCCACTTTGTAAACAACCTTAAATCCAGGCCCAAAGAGCCTAAACCTTTTAAAGAGAGAGCTTAGCAACAAACTTCAAGATCGAATTCACACCCACACAAAACTTGCCATTTACACCCAACAAATACCAAACAGGCCTGACATACTTTCATCAATACACAACAAGTCACAACAATTCAATTCTAAGTTGTCTCACAAATACACCTATAAAATTTAATCTCAACTAGGTTGTTTTCTCAATACCACAAGTAGCAGAACCAAGGATGTTCACATATTATTTACTTGAATCCAAAAATACACCCAAACTCTTAAATTGATTCATTTTTACAATATATTAATGACATGTGAAAACTAAAATAACATGCCTAGTATTAGATTTACTACAGAATACTAATGAAGTGGAAGAACCAGAAAGAATAAAACTCAAATACAACTTTGTATTGAATCATGTTTCAACAAGAAATACATGTTCACATTCACTTGTTGTGCATAGTTTAAAAATGCCAAGATTGCAAATAAAACAAAGATTTAACAGCAACAACAAAACAACAACAATATAGCAGTAACTAAGGCAATCAAACAATCAGCAAATCACTCAGCCTTTCTGAGACAGCTTCGAACCCAAAATCAATACAACTTTTAAAAGCTTTTTTGACAAAAATTTGTCTAGACAAGGAATTTCAAGAACAGAAATCAACAAATTCTTCAGCCAATTTCAGTATTTTTAGTCTAGAGAAAAGCTTAATTGTTCCTAAAGCTTTTTTTTTATAGTATTTTTTCAGTCTCTCAATTTCTAACCTTTTTTTCTGTTTTTATTTTTTGTTCTTAAGCTCTCTCCTCTTATCTCTAATTCTCTCTAGGGTCTGATCTATATAGGACATCCTTAAGGTAGCATAAATGAATTCACTATTCACAAATGCCCCCTCCACATTTTTTATTTGATTCCACTCAAATCCCAAATGCCCCCTCCATATTTTTTATTTGATTCCACTCAAATCCTTCTCTTTAATATATTCAGTAGTGCACTCCCAGCCCCACCACTCTTAGAAGCTTCCTAATTAGTTAGGTAAAATTCACCCAATCTAAACAATCTCTTGACTATCCTTAAATTCCCCTGCTATTTACTTCAAAAAAAATAAATGGGTCAAATAGACCCAATGACTTAAACCCCAAACGAATGAGCTGCTCTCTTAAAAAAAAGGCCAGAATTGAACCCAAGGCCCAATCAAAACTCTATTTTAGCTTGTCAATGAAAACAATTAGAAGAACTAAACAACTAAATGATTTAAAAACTAAAATTCTAGCTAGATGATTGATTTTTCCTTTTTAAATTAACTAATAAGCTATAATTAAACTACATATTCATATTAAATTAAAGCTAATTGAACCGACTACAAAACTAAAACAAAAAGGCAAGAATCAGAAGTTTAAATCTAAAAGTAAACAAGTGAATAAACAAAAATCAGTGCACATCCTTGAAAAGAAAAATTAACATAAATAAAGGGAAATAAACTGACCACAAACCCTTGTCAAATTCCAGAAAAGGATGAGAAATGAAGAGGAACAGACGGTGAAGCAACAATAACGGACAAAGATATGAAGAAAACTTACCAAATCTGTCTCAAAATAATGTTGGATACCTTGATTTAACCCAAAACAATGCCAATCGTTTGTTTTTGGTCAAGAACAAGCGAATATCATTGTTTTTATGTTAAATCGACCTTGAGAACTCAAGAAACTCGGGGATTAAGACTTGCATGTCACAGACTCAAATGCATGGTGATTTAGGGCTTCGAACTTTTGATTTAAGATTCGAGGAAAATAAGGGTGGTTTGAAGGAAAACAGTTGAAGATTGAGAGAGATGGGGCCATGGGGATTTCACGGTGTAATTTTGGTGGGGATTGGATTGTTGTAGGACTGCACCGCCACCGGAGATGATGGAGGTTTCAGGGGCTGCAGGTTCTAGGGTTTAGGTGTTTAGACGAGAGAGACGGAGGATGGGGGTTCCGAGGGGTGTTTCGGTATATTAAAATGGGATAATTAATTTGAGCCGTTGGATGCAGATGAAATCAACGGCTCTGATGAAGGGGAGTGAGGACGACGACATTTGGCTAAGCTGGAGACTGGATCGGGTTGGGGAGATGGGTCTAGGCCGGTTTGGATGGGTAATGGGCCGTGGTTTGAGCTGGTTTGACCGGGTTTGGTGTGGAATTCGCTTTGGGCTAAACCAAATTGGCCCAGATCAGCCTTTCTTCTAATTCTTTTCTTTTTCTTTTCAATTTCAATTTTTCTTTTCTTAATTTAAATCTTAAATTAACTAAATTAATTTTCCAAATTAAACTAATTACTCATCATAACATTTACAACAATCAATTAATTCCTAAATTTAAAGTTAAAAAGTTAAAAATGCAAAGTGAATCATTTTTTATGATTTTTTTTAATTTTATAAAACAACTATTAACTTTAGAAAAATGTAAAAATAAATCCTAAATGCAAATGCAATATATTTTATATTTTTTCATGATTTAAATAAAATAAACATGCACAGAGAAATGCAAGCAATTAACAAAAATACTATAAAAATTTACGAAATTGCAAATAATGGGAGAAATTTATTTTTCTGTTATGGGAGTAATTCACATAGGGCAAAAATCACGTGCTCACATCTGCCCCTCTTTGCCCGAAAAACATGAAGAGTTTTAGTGCAAAGATAAATTGAGCGGATACGAATGATTTTTGCCCGTCTGAATACTCCATGGGAAGCATTTTTTGAAAGATTTGATTGTACCCTGCTTCTGAGGTTGCTTACATATCCTTGGCTATAAAGGAGCCATGTCGGTATAGTTCTGGAAGTTTTTGTACTTGGGACTACCGGGAAGCTGTGATTTCACTGTTGTTTCTACTGCTACTACTTGCTGAACTCCTGAATACACCAATACAAAATAAAAGAAACTAGTCAAAACTATGATTCATGAATTACAGGAATCCTATCTATACTTCTTCAAGCTTGATCTTGTAGTTTCCGCTACTTGGTTGACTTGTATTCTCCAAGTGAGATTCCTTTATTGCTTTCTTGAATGGCATTCTGAGGTGTTTTCCCTTTGTTTTTCAGACGGGTACCTGATTGCTGAACTTTTAGCCGTCTTCTTTTGACCACTATTGCTTTTAATTTGTTCTCTAGGTGGGCTTCTAATTTCCAACACTTGAACTGCTGCTCCCCTTCATTCTTCAGGTGGGTTCCAGATTACCAATATTTGAATTGATGTTCCCCTTCGCTCTTCAGGTGGATTCCTGATTACCAATACTTGAATTGATGTTTTCTTCGTTCTTCAGGTGGGTTCCTGATTATCAATACTTGAATTGCTGATCCTCTTCGTTCTTCAAGTGGACTCCTAATTGTCAACTCTTATACTGCTTCTTCCCTTCATTCTCCAGGTGGCGCCTGATTGCTGAAGCTTGAACTACATTCTCTTGCTCTCCAAGTGGGTGCCTGATTGTTAAAACTTGAACTGTATTCCCTTTGCTCTCCAGATGGGCGCCTGATTACTGAAGCTTGAACTGTATTTCCTTGCTCTCCAGGTGGGCGCCTGATTGCTAAAGCTTGAATTGTATTCCCTTGCTCTCCAGGTGGGCGCGTGATTGCTGAAGCTTGAACTGTATTCCCTTGCTCTCCAGGTGGGCGCGTGATTGCTGAAGCTTGAACCGTATTTCCTTTCTCTCCAGGTGGGCTCCTAATTGCCAAAACTTTAACTGTCTTCTTTTTGAAAATGATTTTCTTTAACTTGTCCTCTCTGGTTCTCCAGGTGGGTGCTTTGTTTCTTGGGCATGAACTGCTTTCTATTCTTTGAAACTAGTGTTGTCCTTCCTTGTTCTTCAGATGGCCACCTGACTTAGAAGAAACAAAAGAAATTTTTCTGCCCCAGTTTGGTAGTTGGGCACACCTGTGAGTGTTTAATTGAATCATGCTACCAAATATCTATTAGAATTTGAAAGCTAGATCCTATTATCCAGGAGGTTCTGAAAACTTCTTGTAAAAATGCAGTTTCAAAGCTACGTTCTATTTTCTGAAAGTATGACTTTCGTTGAATCTTGTTATCTAGAAAAAATCTTAGAACTACATTCCATTATCCAGGAGGGTCCTGAAAATCAAAATCAAAATCAAGTTTAACTTAAGAGTGACAACTTTTAAGGCTAAATTATACTTCCTTACAGCAGAACTTACGCTAAATCTTGTTATCTAATAGAATTCTTAAAGCTAGGTCCCATAATTTAGGAGGGTCCTGAAAATTTTGAATTCAATCCTATCCTAAGAATTAAAACTTCAAGGACAAACTACATTTCTTTAGGGTAGGAATGATGCTACATCTTATTACTCATGAATGTATTAAATTTTAACTAGGTCCCATTATCTAGGAGGGTCCTGAGAATTTACGGTCAAACCTGTCTGGTACTTGCTTTTTCCTTATGGTGGGCTTCTCCAAAACAAACAAAATTTTCTACCCCTATCACAAATCAAAGAAAAATTTTATCAGTTTAAATTGTGGTGGTTAGTTTGTGGCATTCTTCCTGAAGGTGGCTCTTCCCTTGCCGAGCTTTGCCTTGACTGGCTGCCTTGAACTGGCCAAAAATTATTTGACTTTTTGACTGATCCTCAACCGCAGGTCCCTGGATGACCTGAGTACTCTATACCCAAACCATTGTTTTACATTTCTGACCTTTCTATTTGAACCTCTGCATCTCCTACGAAATTACTAAACCATTCCACTGATTGAACTTTTGCAGACACTTTATGTTGCACTTTACATCATACTATCTTTGGCATGTTCTGGCCATACTGTGCTTTGTGCAATCTTAGAAGTTGGTAGTGAGATTTTAAATCCTTTCTTATTTTCTTAAACAAACCGACATTGGAAACATCTTAGAGAAATAAACCCAAAAGAAATGAAATGCTATGACTTTGAGAGTTAGGAATAAGGAAGAAAAATCCAAAACTGGATGATTGTTTGAAGGGGAAAAAGAAAATAGACTTATCTGAGTAGAGCAGCTGGTACCAATGATCATGACATGCATTTTGGATTAATCAGCCCAGTCTATCAAACCAATCAACTTTAAGTTGTCATACTTTGCCCCAGGATCTCCATAACCTAATTTCTTTGCCCAATCACTGATCTTGTTCGGCTTGCAATGCCCTAAAGGGTTTTTACCAACAAACCACTCTCATTTGTTCATTTCTCAACTCACTTTTTGCCTTATGGTGCCTGTGAGGGTTTCCACTAATAAGACTCTCTCATTTTTAATTTCTCTTAGCTTTCGTCGCCTTATGGTGCCCGTGAGGGTTTTCACCAATAATACTCTCTCATTTTTTTTCTTGCTTAAACCAGAGTGTTGCCCCTAATATGAATCATCTTTACTCACTTGACTTGGCATCTTTCGAAGACTAATCGGAAGGTCATTCTTTGGACCGAAATGTGGGCTTTAGGATAGGGTTAGGAAGAAAAGATATTAAAAGGCACACAACTTAGATAGGTTCAAAATTACAACTTTTGGAATCAGATTCTTACAACAATCACAACTTCTGCCCCAGTTTCTTTTCTTGGGGACTTTTGAATTTTTATTTTGATGGGACTGAACCGTGAGGCTGCCTACGTATCCTTAAAAGGAATCAGGTTGAACGTAGTTCATTCTAGGAATCGCTTTGTGGTTGTTACTTCTCTTTTTCTTTTGTTTCTCTTTATTTTATTTTATTTTTATCTTTTTCTTTCTTTCCTCTTCTTTTTTTCCATTCTTTTCCATTCTTCCCTTTTTCTTTTCTCTTCTCTTTTCTTCTTTACTGAATTTTGCTACTGATTCCAAAAGAGGGGTATGAAAGAAATTAAATAAGGCTCAAAGGGGTAACAAAGGATAAAGTGTTTAGATAGCAGAACAAATTGCCTTCGTCATTCTAATCTTCAAAACATGCCAAGTACAAACAAACATAATTTAAACCAAAATAAATCATACATAATATCTCTTGACTGCATCAGAGTTGATAGCATGTCTACATATTTGCCTTCTATATATGTCAAATATAAAGCACCATTGGACAACACTCTTGTTATAATGAACGGCCCCTGCCAATTTTGGGCGAACTTGCCTTTTGCTTAGGCCTGATGTGGAAGGATACGCTTCAATACTTGCTGACCCACTTCAAACTTTCGGGGATGCACCTTCTTGTTGTACGCTCTTGACATTCTCTTTTGATACAACTGACCATGACATACTGCTGCCAATATTTTCTAATCAATCAAACTCAACTGCTTCAAACGGGTTTTGACCCACTCATCATCATCAATTTTGGCCTCAGCAATAATTCGAAGGGATGGGATATCAATTTCCATAGGTATCACTGCTTCAGTGCCATATACCAACAAATAAGGAGTTGCACCTACTGAAGTGCAAACAGTAGTGTGATAACCCAACATCGCAGAGGGAAACTTTTCATGTCATTGCCTGGAACCTTCCACCATTTTCCGAAGTATCTTTTTGATGTTCTTGTTGGCTGCCTCGACTACTCCATTCTCCTTGGGGCGATATGGGGTGGAATTGCGATGTGTAATCTTAAATTGTTGACATACCTCTTTCACCAAATGAATTTTGAGATTAGAGCCATTATTTGTGATGATCACCTTTGGGATCCCGAACCGATAAATGATATTTGAGTGAAACAAATCGACCACTGCTTCCTTGGTTATAGACTTGAATGTTTTAGCTTCAACCCACTTGGTCAAATAATCAATGCCTACTAGAATGAACCTGAGCCCAGTGGATACTGCTGGCTCAATTGGTCCAATAACATCCATGCCCCAAGAAACGAAGGGCTGCGGTGCTGACATTGTGCACAATTCGGATGGCAGAGAATGAATCAAATCCCCGTGTACTTAGCATTGATGACATTTGCGCACAAAACTGATACAATCTCTCTCCATGGTGAGCCAATAATAACCTGCTCGGAGGATTTTCTTCGCTAGAACATACCCACTTGTATGCAGTCCGTAGACTCCGGAATGTACTTTGGTCATGATAGTCGTGGCCTGTCTAGCATCTATGCATCTTAATAATCCAAGATCGGGAGTTCTTTAATATAAAACCCCTTCACCGAATAAAAATCCACTTTCCAACTGACGAATTGTTCTATTTTAATTCCCTGTGGCTTGCACCGGATATACACAGATTCTGATGTACTCCTTGATGTCGTGGAACAATGGTTCACCATCAAACTTTTCTTCCACCATGTTACATTAAGCATGCTGATCGCGGACCTGAATATGCAGAGGATCGACATAAGCTTTGTCCGGATGGTGCAACATTGATGCCAAGGTAGCCAAAGCATCGGCAACCTCATTATGGATCCTTGGAATACGACTAAACTATATTGATCGAAATCATTGAGACAGATCATGCAAACATTGTTGGTACAGTATGAGCTTTAACTAATGTGTTTCCCATTCTCCTTGAATCTGGTGCATTAGAGGGCCTTTGTCTCCCAAGACCAAGACTTCCTGGACATCCATATCTACATCTAACCTCAAAACCAAAATGCACGCCTCGTACTCAGCCATATTGTAGGTACAATAGAAACAAAGCTGAGCCGTAATAGGGTAGTGATGCCCTGTTCAGAAATAAGCATAACCCTTATTCCAACGTCTTTCATGTTAGCAGCTCCATCGAAGAAAAGTTTCCAACCTGGTTTTTCAGTCTACTCCAGCTCGTCAATATGCATCACCTCTTAATCGGGAAAATAAGTTCTCAATGTCTCATATTCCTCATCAACCGGGTTCTCCGCCAAATTATCGGCCATTGCTTGGTCTTTCATCATGATCCGAGTCACACAGACAATGTCAAATTCCGTGAGCAAAATATGCCACTTCACAAGTCTCCTTGTGGGCATAGGCTTTTGAAAGATATACTTTAATGGATCCAAGCGAGAAATGAGGTAAGTAGTGTAGGATGACAAATAATGCTTCAACTTCTGTGCCACCCAAGTTAGGGCACAACATGTCCTTTCAAGGTGAGTGTACTTAACCTCATAAGATGTGAATTTCTTGCTATGATAGTAGATGGCTTGCTCCTTCCTACCAGTGATGTCATGCTGTCCCAACACACAACCAAATGAATTTTCCAGGACTATTAAGTAAGGAATCAAAGGTCTCCCAGGTTTCGGCGGAAACCAACACATGTGGGTTTGACAAGTACCCCTTTATCTTATCAAATGCTTCTTGATACTCATCAGTCCACTTGACCGCAACATCTTTCTTTAGCAATTTGAAGATAGGCTCATAAGTTGTCATGAGCTAATAAATAAACCTACTGATGTAGTTCAACCTCCATAACAGACTTATCACCTCAGTCATATTCCTCGGAGGTGGCAATTCTTGGATAGCTTTGATCTTCGATGGGTCCAACTCAATGCCTCGACGGCTGACTATGAATCCTAACAGCTTTCCGGATGGAACACCAAATGCGCACTTGGAGGGGTTACGCTTAAGGTTGTACCTGTGAAGCCTCTGGAAAAATTTCCTCAAATCTTCGACATGGTCGAAATGATGCTTTGACTTAACGATCACATCATCCACGTAAACCTCAATCTCGTTGTGTATCATGTCATGGAACACAGTAGCCATTGCCCTCATATAGGTTGCTCAGCTTTTTAAAACCGAATGGCATTACCCGGTAGCAATAAGTTCACGACACCATAATAAATGTCGTATTTTCCGCATCTTCCTCATCCATTAAAATCTGATGATACCTTGCATAGCAGTCTACAAAAGATCCAATCTCATGCTTGGCACAATTATCGATCAGAATGTGGATATTTGGAAGTAGGAAATTATTCTTTGGACTTGCTTTGTTGAGGTTGCGGTAATCAACACACACTCTGGTCTTGCCATCCTTCTTTCGTACTGGCACACTATTAGCTAACCAAGTGGGATACCACATGACCCGAATAACCTTTGCGTCCAACTGCTTGGTGATTTCTTCCTCAATCCTCACACTCATGTCGGCTTTGAACTTTCTCAATTTTTGCTTGAAGGGAGGGAATGTTGGGTTAGTGGGCAATTTGTGGACCACCAAGCCAGTGCTTAGACCCGGCACGTCGTCATATGACCATGCAAAAATATCTTTATATTCAAACAGTACTTTGATTATTTCTTCCCTGATCTTTGGTTCAAGATGGACACTTATCTTAGTTTCTCTAACATTGTTTGTATCGCCTAAAATGATTGTTTCCGTATCATTCAGGTTAGGCTTGGGTTTTTCTTCAACATGATTTAATTCCTTACTAATATCTTCAAAGGCCTCATCCTCATCATATTATGATTCGTCATTACACTCTACTTCTTGAATTATTATTTCAGAATTAGATTGACTTTTAAGACTGGGATGAAGATTCCTCATGCATGTCATGTCATTGAAACCAGCATAAAAAGAACTGTACAGAAAATAAAAGAAAAACAAAAAATAAAACTATCAGGAATGATAGAAAAGGGAAATTGTATTTTATTGAAAGTAAAGGATAACAGGGTTTGCACACCCAAATGGACGGAAAATAAAATCTGAATTACAACCCTGGAATAACCTAGATAAACTGAAGAAAAATCAAAGTAAACTACCAAAACTCCCTCCGGGTAGGGAGAGGAGTAGCCTTCCAATTGTTAAGTTTTGCATTTGGTCCGACAAACTACACATCTGCCTTGCTACAACCTTCTCCAACTTCTACCATGTTCACATCGTCAAACAACCTCTGGAACCTTTCATTTAACTCTTCATCGATGTTAACCGCAGAACTTGGGACAGTTGTCACTGGGTGTTTTCTAGCTCCAGGCTTGACAAATGACCTGTAAAGACGGGGAATAGGCTTTCGAAGTGCCCATGCTTTCTGTTTAAACCTTTTAGCTCTTTTCATATCTGCCACTGTAGGTTCGAATCCAAGACCGAATGTGCACAAAGCTTCAGGGAGGGATACTACTGTATGATACCCTGTATAGATGCGCCCAGACCTTTCCCCAGCACAAAATCATTTTTCAGCATCTTAAAAGCCACCATTATGGATGCAGAGGCCATCATTGGAGACAGAACATGTTTCCCTTCTGGTACTTTCTTGACTAGTACCGTTTCAAAGACCTGGTAAACCCATGGCCCTTTGTCATCTTTGGCCTCAATAAATGGGATAGAGGCATAACTGTGAGCACACACGCTTTCTTTGCTATGCACGACAATCTCCTCCCTATCCCACTCAAATTTGACCATTTGGTGCAAAGTGGACCCTACTTTGGCGGCATGAATCCAAGGTTGACCAAACAGCAAACTGTAGGAGATGGCTACATCTAGGACTTGGAACTCCATGGTGAATTCCACCGGTCCTATTGTCAATTCAAGTATTATATCTCCCATCGATTCTTTCCCTCCACCGTCGAAACCTCAGACGCATATGTTGTTCTTGTGAATCCTCTCCTCATCAACTTTCAGCTTGTTCATAGTAGAGAGAGGGAAAATGTTTGCACTGGAGCCATTGTCAACTAGAACCCTAGTGACCACAGAGTCTTCACATTTCACCTCCAAGTAGAGAGCCCTGTTGTGTTCAGTACCTTCCACAGGCAACTCGTCATCAAAGAAAGTGATCCTGTTCACCTTGAATATTTTGTTGGCAATCTTTTCTAAATGGTTTACTAAAATCTTGTCAAGAACATGAGCTTCGTTCAAGATTTTCATCAAGGTCTGACGATGCTCGTCTGAATGAATCAGCAATGACAGTAAAGAAATCTGAATGGGTGTCTTTCTTAACTGCTCCACAATGGAGTAATCTTGTATTTTCATTTTTCTCAAAAATTCTTCCGTTTCTTCCTCAGTAATTGCTTTCTTTGCTAGGACTGCGTGGTCTCTGGATGGCTTAGCTTTCCTTAATTCTTCCGGGGCAAAGCATCTTCATGAACGAGTTAGTCCTTGGGCCTCATTGACTTCTTCTTTCGCTTCCTTTCCTTTGTAGGTCACTACTACCCGTTCATAATTCCACGGGATAGCCTTGGTGCTGATTACTAGCAGCTGAGTCCCAGGCTTGATGATGACAGGGTCCGTACGGGCACCCTTTACAATTATGATGGGCTTGTTTTCCAACCCTAGCACAACCACTTTTGACTCATCTCTCTTTACTGCAGCCTCATTTGGGGATCCTCTCTTGACTACCACAGATGGCTCTTAGCCTGTCATGTTCAACCTTTCCACGAATCCTTCAACTATTGGTTTGCTGACTGGCTTGGCCTCGCTGGACCGAATCATCATAACAGACTGTGAAGGCTTCTTGGGCTCCCCTCCTTTGTGGACTATCTGATCATGTTTGTCTCTTTATGGGCTGGAAATGGGTTCTGGTTAATGTTGGGTGCCTCTGGAGCTTAGACTTCGATCCAATTTGTGTCAATGAGTTCTTGAATAGCATTTTTCAAGTGCCAACACTTCTCCTTATCATGCTACGGAGTGCCAGAACAATATGCGCAACTTACAGAGTAATCAAGATTCTTTGGAGGGGATTTGGTAATTTCGACTCAATTGGCCTCAGCATATCCAATTATCTCACTCTGTAGAACAAATTAGTGTACGACTCCCCTAACAGGGTAAAGGTTTTCTTTTTCTGCAACCTCTCATTTTTAAATGCTTGATTGGGCCAAAAACTTGGGCCATCAGGGCTTCAGTAAGCTCGTGGGGTTGGGTAAGCATTTTGTGGAGCTGGGTAGGTGTTTCGTGGTGCTGGTGCTTGCCATTGTGTATAGGGAGGAGGTTGGATATATGATTGGGAATGGTGGACAGAAATCTGAGGGTCTTCTGGTGGGTAGTAATGTTGTGGTGGGTTATACCCCTAAATCAATTGTCGCACATCTTCTTTCCTCTTCTTTCCGATCCCTCCCCCAATACTGCTCTGAATGGTTTGGGTGGTTGCCTTAATAGTCGAGTAACTCATGATTTTATTTGATCTAAGCCCTTCTTCCACCATGCCACCCATCTTTACTACCTAATTGAAGGATTTGCCTATGGCCATAGTAAGTACGCTTCAGGGCCTGTAGAAAATAATCCACCATTTTGCTCTGTTTCATCGGAGGGTCAACCCTTGCCGCTTGTTCTCTCCAACGAAAAACATACTCCCTAAAACTTTCATTTGGCTTCTTCTTAATCTTAGTCAGAGATAAACGGTCTGGAGCAATCTATAGGTTGTATTGGAAATGGAAAGTGATTGATTGGGCCAAATCATCCCATGTATACCATCTGCTGTGATCCTGGCGAGTGTACTACTACAATGTCGAACCACTCAAAATCTGGCTAAAGTATTCCATCAGTAACTCATCCTTCCTGCCATCTCCTTTCATTTTACTATAGAATCCTCTCAAGTGTGCCACGGAGTCTCCGTGCCCATCATACAAATCAAACTTTGGCATCTTAAATCCCACCAGCAACTGAACATCAGGAAATAGACACAAATCTTTGTAGGCCATGCTCACCTGGCCTCCCAATCCCTGCATGTTTCTGAATGACTGTTCCAGGATTTTAACCTTCTTGAACATTTCCTCCTATTCTTGATTTTTTGGTGGTTTCTCAGTCTCAACAGGGAGGTCGAAATGTGGAGTGTAGGAGTAAGGTTCTGGGGAATTGAAAGTAGGCTTCGGGGGATAGTATTGGTTATCTTGGGTCTAGAATAGAGGCTCATTGGAGGATCAGTGGAATGTAGCGGGTGGGGGTGCCACGAAGACAGGGGTGGCTGGTGGAGGAGGGTATGTAACTAGTTTGGGTGGTAGAACTTGTGGTTTTTGGGAAGTGGTGCCTTGGTAGTGGTGGTAAATGGTAAAGTCTGAAGATGAATCGACTGTAGGAGGTTCCTGGGATTGAGCCAATGGCGGGACGAAAGCAGGGTTGGCATGATTGGATGGTGGTGGATGCCCTTTTATCCAGGCCTGGTACATCTCTGCCATCTGTTGTTTCAGCTTATACAACTCCTCTTTCAGATTAACATCAGACTCTTCCCCCTCTCTTGGCGGATGAATAACACTTGCATCCAGTTCTTGGTTAGCCATGATCAACTTGTCTTTGGACCTGGTGTTATATGGATGAGTTGCCAGAATTCCAAACAACTAACCACCTTCCTTAACTTGATGACAACAACAAACTTGTTAGCGATTAGGTCTTAACACATAGGCAACCACGCGTTGGGGATGCGATGCACCTAAGAAGTTAACCATTTCTATTATGCATTTGATCGGTTGCTTGCGTCATTTCGGCTTTCCCTAATTTCCATTATACCACTTCTCTCTTTTTTTCACTCCTGCCTTTCTTTGCTTGATTTCTCATTTTTCTTTTATTCCCTCATTTTCTCTATTGTTTTGCTATTGTTTCCTTCCCACAGTTTCTTTTTTTCTCTCTCATCTCTTTTTTCTGATTATGATCGAATCCTATGGGATTGCCTACGTATCATGACGCTGCATGAATCAGACCAAGCATAATTTTGGGGTATAAATGTAAAAATAAATATAAAGAAAACATTTGGGATTTTCAGATTCTTCATAAAATAAAGCTTTTTGATTACAACGGATCATCCTACAGAATTTAGTCATGAAAAGTAATAGACTCGAAAAACAAAGGGGACTAAGAGACTCCTACAGAAAAATGAAAATACATACTCGAAACAGATTCTAGTAAAATACAGATTCGAACGAAAATCATGAATACATCAATGCCTCAATTGCTCCAGGGGCCCGTGGGACATCAGTCGGTCTCGTCACGGCCCTATGCATGAGATCCCCTTGTAGACGCTCCAAGTCACTCATTATTTGGCGGACAAAGGTTATTACTGTAGCAAAGAAAGTGATTCTATTCATGTCTTCACATTTGTAGCACTTCATGACAATATAGTCAGCAATGGTTCGAACCCTCTCCCTGATGGTACTCTTTTCTTGGAGTAAACGCCCTATTTCCTAAGTCCTAGCCCCCAAAACTTGTTCAGCCGTATGGTTTTGCTCTCGCAGCTGCTGCATGTCTTTTTCTAGTTGTGGCATCAGGGCATAAGAGCGTTGTCTTCCTGCTTTGAAATCTTTTGCCTGCTTACTTATTTTGTTCTCAAGTATGGTGATCTTTTTCTTTAACCCCACGACCTCATTGTCATATTTCTCTTTTAAGTGTTTAACAAGGCGCGCTCGTTCCCTTTGCATTCTTAGCTAACTTTGTTCGAGCCCTAGCTAGTTCACCTTCTGCCTTGTTCAGATCAAAACCATATTCACCTACCTTCCGCCTATGGTTACCTATAAGCTTTTCATCTTTTGTACTTCTGGCGGGGTTTTCGGCTGCTATTTTCGTTTCTTGAATTTGGGCTCGAAGGGCGTATTTCTTTTGGCTAGCTTTTTCTTTTCGCCCTCATCTGCGGTGGCTTGCAAATTATTTGTAAATTGAAGATCCCTAACTTGCTTTTCCCGCTTGCTAAGGGTAGCCCTATAAGCATTTTCTTTGGCCAACCAATCCCATTGCTCTTGTGCTCCATCAGTGAACTGTTGGACATGTGGCCTTTTTGTGGTTCGTTTGGGCTCATGATGGACTCGGGGTCTTTTATCGTACCAAGCAGTATAACTAGGCTCCAACTCACCTTTAGACAGATCTCGTACCTGAGTTTTTGGCTCTAAAAACCTACATTGATGCCAAATTCAATGCACCCTTTATTCTGGGAAAGCAGCTTTAGGTTCCAATTCAATGACTTGCCGACTTAAATCTTCATCTGTGGGATGGTCTGGTACCTTCCTAACTAATGTAGAAATCTGTGCGGGACATAAGGCGGAATGCTCCAAAGAGCCATCAATAGATGGAAACACACCTCGGCCGACATATAAATTACTTCACTGACCGAGAGCCAACCGAATGTCCATTCAATATTTTTTGCAGTCAAGGAGCTCAAGTGTGCATACCATGCTTCCGTACAATCCGGGAACTCATAACCCTCCACCCGTTGTTCATGTTTTTCAATGCATTCAAGACTACTCATGCCACAGTTCATGTACCCCGTACGGTGGCAAAGGTGTTCCTCCAACCAGAGTTGTAAAAGTATATTGCATCCTTCAAAAAACCTTTCCCCTTCTTGCCAGACAGTTAGAGCTCCGTAAATCTCCGCCAAGATCATCGGTACAATGGTGCCATTTGCTTTTTTGGTCATGAAATCAACTATCCCCACAAGCCCCAACTCTATGTTTCCATCTTTTCTTGGACAAATCGAAACACCCAGGAATGCCACTATAAAAGACAATCCTCGCTGAGTTTCCCAATTATCTTTGTTCCCCGAGTGAGTAAGACCGGTATCTGGCATCATAAAACCGCGGGGATTCCCATAATGCGGTATAAGAAATAGAATGTACAGAATCCTTTGGCCAAATTTCCGTTTTGAACTTCCCGACTGATGCTTAATAGGTCTAGAAACTTATGAGGAGTCACTGTTCTAGGTGCCATCGGGTATTGATTTCTGATATTCCTGCTGAAGCCGGCGTAGCCTGCTATTTCCTCAAGCGTAGGAGTTAACTCAAAATCAGCAAAATGGAATACATTATGTGGTGGGTCCCAGAAGTGTATCAAAGCCTCAATTATATCCTTTCTCGGCTTAATCTTTAAAATCCCAAGAAGACCACCCAAAGCTTTTATCATCGTTATTCCGCTTACCTTTCCCAAATCATGCCACCACATATGTAGTTCTAAGGGGATCCCGTGGATTGTGAAAGGTTTATTTTTAATTGTGCTCACCCTGTACATTTATTTAAGGTGATTGATTAAAATACTATGATCTATTTTGACTCAAGAGAAAGACACCACCACCACCAATAACAACAACCAAGTATAATCCCACTTAGTTGGGTCTGGGGAGGGTAGTGTGTACGCAGACCTTACCCTTACCCTTGGATAGAGAGGATGTTTCCAAATAGATCCCCGACATCCTTCCCTCCAAGAAATTCCCCCCTTGCTCTTGGGGAGACTCGAACTCACAACCTCTCGGTTGGAAGTGGGGGTTACTTACCATCAGAGCAACCCCTCTTGTCACAAGAGAAAAACACCCATTTTCAAAATTTAAAACAAAACACATTGTGAATACAGCCCTTCAGCACCTCATGATATTAATAAATAAAAAAGATCTAGGGATTTTTTTTTAAATCAACCAAAATTTTTAAAAAGGATCTTAAGTGGCTATTCTTGCGAAAATAGCCTTCCGGTGGCCTTTTTAGGGTATTTTTGGCTATTTTGGATAAGAATGGCGCCACCTAATTTATTTATGACAAAACTACGACACTTCACATTTTTTTTGTTATTATTTTTTTTTGCAAGAGTAGTTGGACCCGATGAGGGTTGCCTACGTATCTTACATCTGGTGAGAATCAAACTTGCGTAGTTCGGCCAATTTTGACGCAACAAAAACACAAACTTTTGAAATAGCCTTTCTTTTTCTTTTTTCTTTTTTTTAAAAAAAATTTCGGTGGAGTTTTGGGTATTCTGGACACCAAGTTTTTCACAGGCAGGGAATTTCCTCTCTCTCATCTCAACTCGTTTTTACTCAATTTTCCTTTATTCTAGAATCCGGTCAACATGCAGTCCCAATCAAATAAATGCGCAGGTAGCAAGCAAAAAATGTATCAGGATGGTCTTTTGATTGCAGGTGCACCTGTCCTAGACGGACCCAACCCCTGTGTTGAGTCCCCAAAGTCAAATGTACGTGATGCAAACAAGTGTTCCTACTAGGGATCCATCATGAGGTTTTGTTATACTAGGTTTAAAACCTGGGTGTATTGTTCTAGACCTAGCTTACCTGAGCGGACAGCTCGAACCGAGGAGGGGCAGCGTACCGGGAATACAAAAGTTTCACGGGCTTTGCAACTTGTCTGAACCTCGTTCTATAATTGGGATATGACTCTAACAGAAGAGAAGCTACACGAAGTGCACCCTTCTCAAATGATTTAGAAGACTCCGAGAGAAGAGGGATTCGTAAGAATTTATATACAGTCCAACAATATCAAAGCAATAAAAAGAAATATTTAGCACATCAGGCCCAAACATGTGAATAAAATTAGATAATAAATAAAGTCAATTATAACAGATATTTTAAGCTCGAATTCTTGAACCTGAACCAGAAGTTATGGGTTTTTTTGTCCCCAGCAGAGTCGCCAGAGCTGTCACACCTCCTTTTTACCTATCGCGCACGGGTATAAAAGAGTTTTTTTCCAATTTAAGTGACAATCGAAATGGGATTATTTATTTATAAATTCAGAATCACCACTTGGAATATTTTAATTTGTGTCCTAAGTTACCAGTTTATTTTAAATCTCAAATCGAGTAAATTTCGACTTTCCTTTTGAAGTGTGCGAACCAGAAATTCTGAATAAGGAATTCTCACCCGGGAGAAGGTGTTAGGTATTCCCGGGTTCCGTGGTTCTAGCACGGTCTCTTAAACTACTAAAATTGGCCTAATTATCTAATTTATTACACGTTTTAAACTTATTGTGCATTTTTAACTTTTATAACCGCTTTTTTATTATTTTAAACCACTTTTAGGATTTACGGAATTATCTCTTGAACAAGTTTCGATTTTCGTACACTTGCTGTTTTGGCACACACCGCGAACCACGCTATATGAATTGCATCCACGATTCGTAACATATTTATTTTATTATTGTTTGAAGTTGTTATGATCGAGTCACATGAAATGCACCCCCAAATATGGGAATTAGGTATCATAACTATGTCATGGGAACCGTACCCATAGCCACAATAATTTATTAACAATTGCGCCTAAAGAAAACTATGAAAATTTAAATGTGTTTGTGAGGGCCATAGGTTATAGATTTTATTTCGTGTATGACACACCTCAAATTATTTTTAGAAGAAAGAAATTTGTATTTCACTAAGGTAAACTACAGACACTCCTACTTAAATCTAATTTTAAAATTAGGTATTACAATCACGTCATGGGAGCCGTACCCGTAGTTGTAGTAATTAAACATTAATCGTGTCCTAAGCAACTAGCGCATTTGAATTATTTTCCTAATCTTTGAGATTATTATAAGGCCATAAATTATAGAAATTGTTGTGGATAAGATATGTGTGGCCTTATCTATTGGAGTTATAAGAATCATTTACACAACAATCTTTAAATATATATATATATATATATATATATATATATATATATATATATTTAAAGATTGTTGTGTAAATGATTCTTATAACTCCAATAGATAAGGCCACACATATCTTATCCACAACAATTTCTATAATTTATGGCCTTATAATAATCTCAAAGATTAGGAAAATAATTCAAATGCGCTAGTTGCTTAGGACACGATTAATGTTTAATTACTACAACTACGGGTACGGCTCCCATGACGTGATTGTAATACCTAATTTTAAAATTAGATTTAAGTAGGAGTGTCTGTAGTTTACCTTAGTGAAATACAAATTTCTTTCTTCTAAAAATAATTTGAGGTGTGTCATACACGAAATAAAATCTATAACCTATGGCCCTCACAAACACATTTAAATTTTCATAGTTTTCTTTAGGCGCAATTGTTAATAAATTATTGTGGCTATGGGTACGGTTCCCATGACATANATCTCAATTTCTAATATTAAGATAATATAACAATACAAAAAATCTTGCTAGCGTACTACACAATCATTCAGCAAATTAACTCTATCTGCCATTTCTCAAACTTCTCATTTCTGCATATTTTTACATTAGCTCACATGAACTCTTATTTTTTTTAACATAGGAACCAAAAGATGATTTTGTAACAATTTGGGAAAAACAAATTCCCTGAGCTTTACATGGGCTAATCAAGCACGTACTTATTTGAAAGCTTAAAGGGAAAGAGACTATAGAATTGTCACTCTAACAAGATCTTATTGGCATGTGAGTTAAAAACACCTGAAAAATAGAAAGACATATGAGAATGAAACTCAATTAAACCTAATATTAACAGAACCTAGAGAGATTGACATTAAACAACTATGATTTTAAATAATAAGTCAAATTAGCACCTACTGAAAGCCATGAGGCCTCAGGTCGAACCTATAACGGAAACAAACCCAACAACATCAATCATATGAGCTACTGGATTCGAGAAGCAGGCCCAAACAGCACATGGCAATGTAACTCCCACTTTGTAAACATCCTTAAATCCAGGCCCAAAGAGCCTAAACCCTTTAAAGCTAAGGTTGAGGAACAAAACTTCAAGATCGAATCAACACCCACACAAAACATGCCGTTTACACCTAACAATACCAAACATGCCTCACAGACTTTCATCAATACACATCAACAATTCAATTCTAAGTTGTCTCATAGATACACCTATGAAATTTAATCTCAACTAGGCTATTTTCTCAATACCACAAGTAGCAGAACTATGATGTTCACATATCACTTACTTGAATCCAAAATCACGCCCAAGCTCTTAAAATTATTCATTTTTATAATACATTAATGACATGGAAAAACTAAAATAACATGCCTAGTATTAAATTTACTATAGAATACTAATGAAATGGAAGAGACAGAAAGAATAAAACTGAAATACAACTTTGTATTCAATCATGTTTCAACTCGAAATACATGTTCACATTCACTTGTTGTGCATAGTTTGAAAAATTCCTAGATTGCAAATAAAACAAGGAGTTAACAGCAGTGAGCAGTAACTAAGACAACCAAACAATCAGCAAATCGCTCAGCCTTTTTGAGACAACTTCAAACTCTGAATCAATACAACTTTTAAAAGCTTTTTTGATAAAAAATTGACTAGACAAGGAATTTCAAGAACAAAAACCAACCAATTCTTCAGCTAATTTCAGTACTTTTAGTCTAGAGAAAAGCTTAATTGTTCCTAAAGCTTTTTTTTTTTGTATTTTTTCAATCTCTCAATTTCTAAATTTTTTTTCTATTTTCTTTTTCTTTTTTCTTCTTCTTAAGCTCTCTCCTCTGATCTCTAATTCTTTCCAGGGTCTGATCTATATAAGACATCCTTAAGGCAATAGAAATGAATTTAATATTCACAAATGCCCCTTCCCAAATTTTTATTTGATTTCACTCAAATCCTTGTCTTTACTCTATTCAGTAGTTCACTCCCAACCTCACCACTCTTAGAAGTTTCCTAATTAGTTAGGTAAAATTCACCCAACCTAAACAATCCCTAAACTACCCTTAAATTCCACTGCTATTTACTTCTGAAAACAAATGGATCAAATTGACCCAATGACTTAAACCCCAAACGAATGAGCTGCTCTCTTAAAAAAAAGGGTCAGAATTGAACCCAAGGCCCAACCAGAACTCTATTTTAGCTTTTCAATGAAAAAAAATTAGAAGAACTAAACAACTGAATGATTTCAGAACTAAAATTCTAGCTAGATGATTGATTTTTCTTTTTTAAATTAACTAATAAGCTATAATTAAACTACATATTTACATTGAATTAAACCTAATTAAATCGACTACAAAACTAAAACAAAAGGGCAAGATCAGAAGTTTAAACCTAAAACTAAACAAGTGAATAAACAAAAATCCGTGCACAAGCCTTACATTAGCTGCAGTTTAAACCTAGAACTAGTAGTTGGAGATTTTGAAGTGCCATTTCATTATCCATCATGTGGTAAGTGAATTCCCACACATTGTGAGCTAAATACATGAGTTATATATGGATTTAAACATGAAAATTTATCGAAATTGTGAAATTATTTGAAGAAAGCCTAGAAATAAATTTTTAAAATTTTTGACCACGAAATTTGACGTGGAACGGGGAATAAATTATATATTCGAATTCGTGGTTTTTAGAGGTAGTAATTATCTTCATATATTTTCGGAATAGTTTGTTGAATTTTCGAGCGAAGTTGATAATTGTTATAAAAATATTAATTATGATTATTAAATATATTTTTATAGGTTTGCATATTATTTTACTTGTTTCGTATTGATGGGCATCAATTTGAGGTGTTAGAGAGGTGTTGAAGACGGTTATGGAAGTTCGCAGCGAGGTAAGTCTCCTGTCTAATCACGCGAGGAGAAAATTATCCCATAGGTGTTATATTTCTTATGTGCTATGATCACGCCCAACTCTAGTCCTAAAAAGGATAAGAGGTCGTTGCAAATATAATCCGATTTACAAATCCGGAGTCGAATCCCACAGAGAACTAAAGTTTAGTTATATTTGTTTAATATTACTAAAACAAGATTGAAAATAAATAAACAGCTAAAAACTAACTATGCTTGAATTGTAAACAATTGAAATAAAGGTCTAAGATAATGGTTTTCCCCGTTGTTGATTTCCTTGGTTGTATATTTCTTATAGATGTGACTTAGTTGCCTCTATCAATCATGAACTCTCCAGCTACTATAAATCTCTCTCAAGCAATTATGATAATTTACTAGACGCACTCTCTCAAGCTACGCTAGCTAAATTCACATAACAGTTCACTTAGATTGCACCTGAGGTATCGTTATCTCTAATCCAACCTCTAAACCCTCGGTTATGACTCTCACCTATACTCCGGGAGTGATGTTGTTCAAACAACTACTAAATATGCACTCTTTCTCAAGCAGATACATAATAAATAGGAACGGCTAATTGAGGATCCTTTCAATTAACCACAATCAAAACGTAGTTGAACAAATAGAGATAAACAACCAATTCAAAACTATATTAATATAACAACCAAATCATCCCCAACGGGTTTCACCAAAACCCTAGAAAAAGAATTAGCTATTCATAATAGTAAGTAAAACTACAATACTAAAAGTCATAATCAATAATAAAAAAATAGGAAGAGGAAGGAAAAACTTGTTGAAGAATTCCCCGCCTTGCTCTCAATGTGTTATTTCCTCCTTAGGTCTAATTTGTGTCAAAAATATGTCTCCCCTTCCCAAAAATAATATTTTCCCATGTATATATACCAATTAGGGTCGGGCCCAAACAATTATACATTCTCCTAGGCAAAAAAGGACAATATTTCACGCCTGGACCGCGGCAAACCGCGGCGGACCGCGGCCAACCACGGAAGGCACTGCCTCAAACCGAGGCGCGGACCGCGGTGCCAACCGCGGTGCACTTTCTACTGCATTTTGCACCCCGTTCTGCTTATAATTTGGAAAAATGTAAAACATGGAAGTTGTAGCCCTTTGAGTTAGATTTCCAACCATATATTATAGAGTCCAAATGGAGGTCTGAGCAAAAAATTATGTCTATTTTACTAGATAGTGCGCAATATGCCTCCTCGAGTCTTCGTTCGTACTTAAATTTAGTGGAATTCTTGTAAATGTCGTGGTGTTACCTTCCTTGATTAAATGCATTAAAGCTCATCAGTATGTTGGTTTACATTTGTTTGCCTTCGGGCACAGTACAGTGAAATGGTACCTATGAAGCGGTTATCAGAGATGGCGGTGTGTTGCGACTTTAGAATTGTATCGACAATTCCAATATTGATGGTTCGAGGGAGATGATCCATGAGGTATTTTTGTTCTTAGAGCTTGATTAGAATGTAGGAAAACGTGAGTGTTTGACTACTGCTTTGGATACAATAAGACTTTGAGTTTCAAACATATTATTGGACGTCATGTGATGTTAACAAATGAAAGGATCCTTATGTCATATGGATCAGTATGGACCTAGGGAGATTAATTGATTTCTTGATGGATCAAAATATTGCAATGACGTTGGATATGCCGATAAGGAGTTACATAGGTGGGCTATCTCCTATGAGGATGTTAGGAGTTGCATGATTTTTGATGAAATTGCTATGAAAAGTTCTAATTTCTATCAAATGGGGAGCATGTACTATGATGCGAGCTTCTACCGCTTGGGAAGATAGCACGACTCTTATGAATTTGAGTATGCATTTAGGACTACAAGTTGGGGATGTGTGAAAATTATCAAACAATAGCTTGTGAGAAATTTGGTTGAGTAATGGTATGGGCTCATGGTAGCCAAAGAGGAGAAGTCGTTGTTCGTCCTTGGACTTTCCAACGGTGGCTTAAAGCCCAGTGGGGGAGCCTACCGCCTACGATTTGGTTGAGTGATTATGTGCTTTGGTAGTATCAGTTTATCGATATGTTTGTGGATTAGTTATAACTAATGGAAGAAAACAACAAGGTTAAGTTGAGCAAGAAAGTTGATGTACGTGTAGTACACTTCGCCTTATCGATTCATGTGCAGATTTTGGGATGACTCATATTTGATACTTCTTGTGGATGTGATGTACAACCTAAAAATCCAGTTGCTTCTTTTGGAAGTGTTCATGTGCTAACAAAGCACTAGAGTATGGTTGTATATTCGGAACCTGGTCAGAGTGGGTGGCTCTCAATAATGGTTCTAGTGGGTTAAAAAATTTAAGTGCAGTGCCTAAGGATTTTTAGGTTCATTGTGACTAAGGAGTTAGTTTTGTAGTGGTGTGAACTAGACTTTGAGTATTTCTATGAATGTTATCGGGTCTGTGGTGTGATGTTAGAGAGATAGGAGAATAACTTTGGGTTTGCAGGAGATCTTTCAGAACAAGTGTATCAGTTAGAGATACTATTAAGTGCATGAGGAATAGTGGCTTATGGGTTTGGAGAATACGTGGTCTCCTGATTTGGGTCACTCAGGATGAGTGTTGTTTGAGGTTCGTTGTGTGTTTTCATAGAACTATTATTTGATGGAAAGTCAAAAGTAAATTGGAAGAAGTTGAGTCAGTTAGTATTGGTTTTAATCGCCATGGTTGTGGAAATGAACGGTTCCTTCATTATAGTAAGGTTGTACAAGCAATCCTAGTCATACATGTAGGCTCGATAGCTGCCGTAATTTGATTGATTTGTAGGTATTTGATTCTGATGGCTCTGTTGTATGTAAGAAAATCCAGAAAGAATTATGGCTGTTTAGAACACGACATGAGTTCTTCATCTTTTGCGGTTATAGGAAGTTGGTTGTGTGTGGCGGTCCTTCTTCTGAAATGTGTTAAGTGAAAGGTTTTGTGTGATAAAGTATTTATTCTATCAATGGTTTAACAATTATGCTAAATTTTTTGTACTCTCACGTAGATGCATGATAGGTGCAGTGAGCGGTATGGAAATCTGAAGTTGAGGATCAAGGTTGCGGTTCAATTTTGATAAGAACATCCATGCTCGGAGGAATGGGGGAAGATTTAAGATGTTCAGAGCATGCTAGTGCTATCTTAGTGTCGCTTGTGAATGGTGTTTTTTATTTTCATCACAGTGATACTATGGTTGGTACCATATATGTGCTGATATTGCTACCTGGAGTTATATTTTATGGGAGTAACTCCGATGGGATGATTGTGTAAGTGTGATGTGGTAGTCATTTAAGTGATAGAGATTCAAATTAGTTATGGAGATTCTGGTACAGTTGATAATATGAGATTTTATGCTTGAGAGATGCTCTATTCCTTTGGTTACGGACTTTAGAAGTTTGTTCTTGATTTGACGATTGATCGAATGCATCATGGATAGGATCATTGTGGCTTTTTAGAAGGTTATTGACCTATTTGGTGATGATCAGAATTGTCTTTGAGGTCCGTTGGTAGACCTAATATGAATGTGTATTCTACATCAAATTACATATGCTAATTCAGCATATCATTACTTATGGATGTGTCTTTGGGTGTTTGTTGTTATTCCTATCGTCATCTTTTCCATGTATTACTCTCTTATTCTATGCGGGTCGTGAGTCGGCTTGATTATTCACACGTGTATTGTGATCTTATGTAGCTTGTAGTATTATATGAGCAAGATGGATCTCGAGAGGCAGGTCGTGTTTATGGCGCTATTTGTCTCCCCAAGTTATGTTTATAGACTTGGCGTTCTTATCGTTGGTATATATATGTTTTGTGAGTACGGCATTTTGGCTCGATGAGTATTTCCCTTAGTTTTTATGTGTGGATCGGGTGGCACGCTGCCATGGGTATGATGTTTGGATCGGGTTATACACCGCAATAATATCATCTGTGGATCAGGTTTTATGCCGAGACAATGATTTGTTAAGTACTGTTCCTCATACTTATCTTGTGTGCTTTGTTTCTCATCTCAGAGATAGGTTTATAGCATATATTGGGCCATTTTATTCGTTATGCAGGCTGGATAGTTCTTTACTTGAGTTTTGTTTTCCTTAATTGGCCATATTCGAGTTATGACTTGTTGACACATTATGTCATCCTATAAGATTATAGGTGGTTTTTAATGTGACTTGTCAATCGAGCAGCCTGTACTAGGTGAGACGAGATTGTTTCGAACTGAAATCAGCGCAATCAGATTTATATAATATATATATATATTAGAGGGAAAAATGTCACTATTCAGTTCGGGATGAGAAAATGGTTCTTACCAAGCAGAGAGACTCCATGAGTTGTTGATTTGATAGGTGGTTATGAGTTTCTACACATCTATTTCTTTGTTGCAGTATTACAAGGATTGAAATAGGGCTTATATGTGTGATGAGGTATATTGCGGGCACCAAGTTCGTGAATTTGCAGTTATTTTGCTTGGAGGATGTTGTTGTGGGCATACGAATTATGCAGTGCATTGTATGATTTAAGCATGGGTGCATGATCATGTTTTGGTTCAGCATGTTGAGATTGATACGACGTTCATATGTTAGAATCGGCCTTGTAGGGCATTTCAAATGTTGGAATTTGGTTCTAAGGCTTGTGGGCTAAGGTAGCAGAACGAGTCTTCAGTAGGTGCACGAAGTGTTAAATAGTGATTATGGGCAACTCTGAAACTGTTCTTGGTATATTTGAGGATGAACGCATGTGTAAGTGGGAGAGAAAGTAACGACCCGAACAGTCATTTTGAGTAGCTTCACTTTATGTATTATGACTTGTGCGTGTGGTTGTTTTTGGTATTTGAGGAGTTCAGAGTTGATTTGGAAGAATAATTCTAAATTCGGAAGAATAATTGTCTATCAGAAACTTTAAGTTAGAAGATTTGATCAAGGGTTGACTATTGAGTAAACGAACTCGGATTCGGAGTTTCTGAAGGTTTCAATAGGTATGTGTGATGAGTTTGGACTTAACGTATGTTCAGGTTGAGTGTCGGATGGTCCGGGAGCATTTTGACGCTTATTGTGGAAATTTTTGAAGATTATAAAATTTTCTGAGTTTGATTTCAAGAAGACTTTGGTGTTATCAATGTCTATTTTGGATTTTGAGCCTAGGAGTAGGTTCGTATTATGATTTTTTACTCATACATAAAATTTGGCATCGTTCCAGAATTATAAGTGTGATCTGGACGCGTTTGGCGAAGTTTGAATCTTTGATAGTTAAAGTAATGATTTTGATAGTATTTCAGGATTTATGATGTTATTTGTGGTGTTTCGATACTTTAAACAAGTTTGGATAAGGTATTAGGACTAGTTGGTATAATTGGACGGTGTCCCGGGAAACTCGGATGTGTTTTCGGGTGGCTTCGGACCATGTTACAGTATTTTAAACCAGCTGGTTTTGGTCATGTTCTTCATGAATGCGGAGGGGTGCTCATGTTCACGATGAAGGATTTGAGGTGGAGGATTATTTTTTGTCGCGTGATTAGGTCTCGTGGTGGTGAAGGTTTGGGGTGGATGTGAATCGCACACGATAAGGGTCCGCGTTAGCAATGAGTAAATGCTGGTCCAAGGGATTTTGGCTTTTTCGTTTGTGTACATGGTATCATGTTTGCGAAATTTTGCATGGTAGAGCTTCGCGTTTGTAAGCTGTATCTCACGTTCGCGAAGAAGAGTTTTGTAGCGGGTTATGGTTGTGCTTCGTGAATGCGAGGGCAATGCGCGTTCGCGATGAAGGGTCGCTAGGCAGTGTATAAGTTTGGAAAGTCGGATTTTAGGTCATTTTATCTCAATTCTTCCATGGGAGACGAGCTTGGGGCGATTTTGAAGTTCCGTTTCATCATCCATCATGTGGTAAGTAAATTCCTACACAATGTGAGCTAAATACATGAGTTATATATGGATTTAAACATGAAATTTTATTGAAATTGTGAATTTTTTGAAGAAAATCAAGAAATTGAATTTTTGATTTTAACCACGAATTTGGATATAAGGAATAAATTATATATTCGAGTTTGTAGTGTTATGGGTAGTAATTATTTTCGAAAATTTTCGAAATCTAGGCACGCGTGCCCGATAATTTACTTTGTTGACTTTTTTAAAGGAGTTGGCAATTATTTTAAATTGATTATTTATGAGTATTGAAGTATATTTTTATTTGTTTGCATGTTTTCTAACTAGTTTCAGATTGTTGAGCATCGGTTTGAGGTGTTAGAGAGCCGTTGGAGCCGGTCATGGAACTTCAGAGCAAGATAAGTCTCCAGTCTAATCCCATGAGGCATAAATTACCCCATAGGTGTAATATTTGTTAAGTGCTACATGTTATGGTAGCTATGGATATATGAGGTGACGCTTTTTCGTGTGTATGCTAGAATTTCTTATTATTTTCAGTTAGCCTAGTCTCACGCCATACTTTGATTGTACTATTTAAGTTAATCTTGCATGTTAAAAATTTTTAATTAGCATTATGATTAGAGACTAGACTCACATAGAGTAATGGACTTGCTATTTTAGATACTTGGCGAGCTACTATTAGCCGTAGAATTGCAATTCCCTTACGGATTTCTCCTGAATTGTGCGAATTCATCAGAAATTTATCTTAAATTTCATAACTCACACGTACATTTGTGAGTGGAGTCAAGGAACCATAAATGCTTCATATTCTAATGGGGCCGGGCTGAACGCCTTAGCTTTACTCTAATAGGATCAGGTCGTTCGCCTCGGCAGGATATGGTAACACACTCTGATGGGATCAGGCCGTTCCTCTTGGCAGGATATTGTAATACACTCGTATGGGATCGGGTCATTCACCTCGACAGGATACTGTAATACACTCTTATGGGATTAGATCGTCCACCTCAGCAGGATATTGTAACACACTCTTATAAAATTGGGTCATTCTCCTTAACAGTTCTATGAAACACTCTTATGGGATATGGATGCTCGCCTCAGTAGAATAGTGCCTAATATTTGATAAGAAATCAGTGTACCGGTGAGTTTTCCTGACTGGAGACATGATATGCGATCCTATGTTGACCATTATGTATTTTATTTGAGACAGTATCCGGTATTTGAGGACTTTGTACTAGTTAGTTGTGGATCATATAATGTACCTAAATCTATTTTTACTATTTATTCACCATATTTTACCCTTGTTTATTGTATTATATTGGATTTATTAGACCACTACTAAGTATCAATATCGAACCCTCGTCACTACTTTTTCGGGGTTAGGCAAGATACTTACGGGGTATACGTTGATTTACGTATTCATGCTACACTTCTACACTGATTGTACATGTATTTTCGGCGATCATTTTAGGCGCATAGGCGTGTTGCTGATAGGACTTTATGGTGAGCTGCATTCCATGCTACAATTCACAACACACAGAGTCTCCATTTTTATTATTTAGTTTATCCTGTCTCTCTTGTATTCCACACATATGTTGTATATTCTTGTACTTCCTAGTAGATGCTCATTCACTTGTGATACAGGATTTTGGGATGTTCTAGATTTTGTTTGTGCTTTTGCTTAACATTGACACACATTTACTTTAGATTTTATTTAAATTCTATCCATTCATGATTTTTAATGCATTAATTTGTTTATCTAATAAAACTCATAATTTCAAAAATAATAAAATACATAACTAAGTTTAGCTCACGAGTTAGCTTGCCTAACAACAACAATGGGCGCCATCACGACCTATAGTGGGTATTTGGTCGTGACATTCAATCAACTGAATAAACTTATACAAGGTCTCACCACCACAATAGGAGTCAAACAACACGAAAGTCTACTCCCAATCAAACCTACGAACTTTCAAATTTTTCAAATTGCCCACTTTTGACAAATAAAACTAAAACCTTCGACGAACACCCAAATTCAAATCACAACATATGTTCAAGTCCAAAGTTACCATACGAACCTATTAAACCATCAAATCCCAACTCCTACATAGTTTACTCAAAAGTTAAACCTTTGTCAATTCTTCCAACTTAAAGCTTACAAATTGAGAATCACTCTATCAAATCAATTATGGAACCCATCGAAAACCAAAACCAACCATGCACCCAAGTCATAATACACTATATGGAGCCAGTCAAAGTCTCAAATCACAGTTCGAAACAATAACTCAAAACGACCGATTGAGTCGCTCACCCACTTAAACATATGTTCATCCTCGAATGTACCAAGAGTCATTACAAAGTTTTCAAATAACTATTTAAACTCAGCATACACATACAAATGGGTTATCCATCCTTACTGAAGATCCTTCTGGCAACTTGGCCCATATGCCCTTGGAAAAAAATTAACTATCTGGAACCTCCCCCAAGATCCAGTTCTTCTTTACATATATTGTATCAATCCCCACACGCTTCATAAATCCATAAGTATATTCCTAACATACAATCACATGACGTACCAAATAACTTATATGCACAAAATAATATATTTAGTCCATAATAGATACCCATTGCCAAACACGGTACTGGTAGTATATCTCGTATCAAATAAAATCTTGTTCCATACCTTCGCAACACTGATAATGATGAAAGAGACTCGTAGAATGTCATAGCCACTCATCAAATCAATAAGTCGTAGAGTGCTATTGTTCGGCAAGAACCATTGCTAGATTCTAAGCTAACTAATGACATTCTTCACCAAACATACCTTATCAAAATCTGATAGCATGAATTCTAGGTCCAATAATCTCATCAAACCTAGTACGAGTTGTTCGACCAACATTCCACCCTAAATTCTACCTAGAACCATATACGCCGCATTCCATGCACCAAACAAGCAAAAACTCGAATGTAATTAATAATGGAAAGAGAACCAAATACGAGAACTGTCCAATAGATACAACCACAAAAGTAAAACGCTATGATTCCATCTCACAAGGGAGAAACATGATACACAAAACAAGCACAAGGAATCGTATCCAATCATAACTCCGCTCGGAGCGTAACCCGATCCAAACATATCGATCCACAAGGAATACTCATTAGACGATAATGCTCATAATCAACAAACAAATATGTATTAACAGCAAACATATGATGTGCATGACCATAACTATTAAGAAATGGATAGAACAATATACCACAGAAATGCAAAGAACGGCTAAGATCAAATAAGAAATTTAAAATATCAAGAGCCATCTTGCTCAAATATCTCCACAATGCCAAAATAGAATCACATGATACATGTAAATAGTCAAGTAGTCTCATAACCCTTCATGCGTAAGAAAGTAACACATGGAACATATCGGGGCATGGATAAGATCAACTCTAGAAGATGACACACCCATAGCAATTGTTGTGCTGAGTAGGCAAATAAAATATACATTCCCACTAGGCCTACGATTATGTTGTCAATCTGATTCAAACCATTGTGAACAGTTTAATAGCCTCCAAAATGTACAAAGTGACCTATCCATAACACATACAATCAGCTTTCTAACCATTGACACATTTTTACAATACACAATCAAATGGATAGTCTATATCTAAGAAGATCCAACCTCTAAGTCTCATGAATACAAGAATCTCTATACTCTATCTCAAACTATTCCACCTAAATAAATGCCACATTATGCATACATACTCACCTTATGATAAATACTCCCATAAAAACTCAATGTCAAGTAGAAAATCTGGGCATCAATGATTACCAATCACGTAATTTTTGTAGTACCGGTCAAGCATCCACATATCATTACACAATGCACCTACTGCAACATATATCTTCCTCAAATGATACAAGATAGTGCTTGTATCCTCCTAAATATCTAAAATTTACCATGCTGTCTCGACCTCATTACTTTCCTTTTGAAACTTAACCACAATCTTGTCCATTTAATCTCAATCCCACATAGAGCACCACATCTATCATGCTACAGATGAAAATATGACAATCCGATTATTAACTTTGAATCATAAGTAGAATAAAACTTCCATCAACCATGAAACTTTCACTTAACTTGCCCAAGAGAACATCGCAACATGCAACAAACCTTCTATACCCGTAGAAAACATCAGTCTCAAGTCGTGGTCAAGATCACCATAACTCTTCGAAAGCCCCTTTTTCACGGAACCAAGCCACTAGAACTAAATCCTTCTAAATGAACCAAGTCACGTAGATTGCTAAACCAAAAGTATTGCTTCAGCACTTGTAAAACTCTATCATACCAAAGAAACCGTTCATTTCTATTACTATGTTGATCCAAGTCACTACTAAGCTGACCCAACTTATTCAGATTCCTCTTAAATTTCCTTTAAGGTAGCATTTCTTTTCTCAGCACACAATGGAACTAAATTAAAACTTATCCAAGTGATACCACTATGAACCACATCATCTTAAGACTCGTAAACCACTTTCTTCTTTTTTTGCACCCAATAGTACCTCAAACAAAAATGCTCGCTCTGAAGAGACTTCCTATGAATTCGATGTTTCTTTCATCTCTATAATACTACAAAATCTATAATGATATGGAAAAACCATAAGCCTCAGTACCATCCAAGGTAAATGTCAACTCATAAACATACACAAATTCGAGTACGCTAAAATTTCACTTATGAATCATAAACCCATTACACCCTTTGTGAGAGTTACCCGCTCTGTCCTAGTCCTGAATACATAACCACTCATACTGATGACTAGAGCTCTATTAGCACATGGATACTCCAAAAAGAAACAACTAAGTAAAGCCTTTCTCCTTGCACACCCCATTCAAAATGAATATCAAACCTTAATAATTTCAAAATCTCTATATACCCATAAAGTAAAGTACACCGTGTATCCAGTTAATTCCTTGCTCGAGTAATCCCCAAAGTCATCCTCTTCAAGTCATAACAAATCCACAAGCATCCCTTAGTCTAGGAGCTAATATAAAACATGACTGCTGAACTCAATCGTCGGTAATAGACTCCCCCACTTGGCTCAAAGCCACATAACACATCATCTAATAACTGTCACGCCCCTAGTTCACCGATCGTGAACATGTCGTGATGGCACCTAGTCCCCACGACCAGGTAAGCCAAGTATTGCAGAAAATATATAATATTTGCGGAAAAACCAATTAAAAATGAACATATGAAAAATAACAACTGAGTATAAGGTCGTCCTGCCTGTACAACTCTAAGAATATACGGAAGTCTACAACCAAATCCCAAAACCCGAAAACTCACAGGAAAACACAGGCTAATAGAATTCCAATAAGTATTCTAATCTCCATAATAACTACATCAAAAGTATGATAGGATAACAGCTCTACAACTAGAATAAGGAAGAAGACTCTTCGGTCTGCGAACGCTGCAGATATACCTCGAAGTCTCCGTATGTCTCCTCGCCTCAAGGATAGTGCGCCTGAGTAGAGGTACCTGTATGATCTGCACATGAAAAACATGCGCAGGAAGGGCATGAGTACACCACAGCGGTACTCAGTAAGTGCCAAGCCTAACCTCGGTTGGGTAGTGACGAGGAAAGGTCAGGGCCCTACTGAGGTAAAAAGTAATACAACAACAATAATTAACAGGATGGAAGTCTAACACAAATTAATAAACGCGGCAGTGTAATAAGGCAAAACAACGAACAAGGATAACTGCAAGGATAAAGCAGGAGCACAAGTAAACATAGCTAAATTTCAAAATACCAACGAGGGTCTCCCAGGATACCGTCACGTAGCCCTTTCCTCAACTGTTCAATGGACCCTCCCGGGATACCGTCCCGTAGTCCAACATCTCATATCCATATCGAGGATCTGTCGAACTGTGGCGACCAAAGTCGGTGCATGTCTGGCCAACCTGGTATAACGGATGGCATATTCTAAGACTGTCATAGCACCTGCAAATGCTCAAACTCCGCGCGCCATGAATCCCTGAGGCTCTAGGGAACAAACTCCCTCATAAACATGTCTGAGAACTGGGTCCAAGTCAGTGAGGTAGACTCGACTGGACTGTCCAACTCATAAGTACGCCACCAATCATAGGCGGCTCCCCCAAGCTGAAAGGCGGTAAAAGAAACCCCATTAGACTCCACTATGCCCAGAGTGTGAAGAATGCGATGACACTCCTCCAAGAATCCCAAGGCGTCATATGATGCTAGGCCACTGAACACTAGGGGATCATATTTCTTGAATCTCTCTAGCCTACGCTTCTCGTCCTCGGAGAAAGCTGACCCATCTCCGGGCCGTGCTGGTGCTGCAGGTGGTACAGGAATAACCTCTGGGGCCTGCTCCATCGGCACTCTCTGCTCAGGAGTGCGGGCTGCGGGAGTCTGGGCTCCTCCCCCGGCCTGAGATGTGGCTGCAGCGAGGGGAAGCAACCCCGCCTGAGCCAAGGTAGTGTACATGCTCATGAACTGAGCCAGGGTCTCCTGGAGCGCTGGAGTAGTAGTAGCTGTAGTAGGTGTACCAGGTGCCTGTGCTCCAACTGGATCTGCTGGTGGTACCTCAGCGGCAGCGCGCGCGGGTGCTGTGGCTGCACCTTGTGTGCGTCCCCGACCTCTACCCTGGCCCCGGCCTCTGATGGCGGCAACTAGGGGCGCGGGTGCCTGGTCCTCTCGTGGAGCAATTGTCCTCACCATCTATGAGAGAATAAAAAACAGAAGTTAAGAATTGATGTCATAATATCGCACGACAAGGAATTCAAAGAACTCAAGATCTTTCCTAAACAGTTACATAGCCTCTCGTAGATAAATGCAGACGTCTCCGTACCGACCAGCGAAACTCTAATAAACCGGCCTGTGTCCCGTGACTCCTATGAACCTAGAGCTCTGATACCAACTTAAGCAAAACCGGATTTTTTTCATAATTCGGATCAAGTACGTGCCCATCACCTCACGTACAAGGCACTCAAATATCAAGAACAATCCTAAGGGGAAAGGTCCCCCACACAAAGTTAGACAAGCCACTTACCTCGAACCGGCTCAAAATCAATCCAACACCACGTTCTTTCCACGAGTATCCGACTCCAAATAGCTCAAATCTATTCAATTAAATTACACATCGTAAATAATATTGTAAATAACCAATTCCACTATAAAAATTAAAGCTAGGGCGCGAAAATAGGTAAAATGACCAAAATACCCCTCGGGCCCTACATCTCGGAACCGGGTAAAATTTACATTTTCAGAAACCTCGCACTCTCACGAGTCTAACCATACCGAAATTACAAAATTCCCATATCATTTTGATCTTCATATCAGTGATTCTATCTAAGAGGGTTTTCTACCCCCTTTCAACAAAATTCTCAGATTAAACACCGAAACTTGTAATAGATTCGAGTTATACAACCAAAATTGAGTTAAGAACACTTACCCCATTGTTCTCCAAGAAAATCTATCCAAAAATTGCCCACACTGAGCTCCAAATCGTTAAAAATGGAAAATGGGAACGAAGTCCCATTTCCAAAACTTAAACATTCTGTCCATACCATTTTCCGCTTATGCGGTCCCGCTTTTACAGAAATATTAACCGCTTCTGCGGTCTCCTTCAAAGCCCGACCAAAAGCTTATGTGGTCTTCCCATCGCAGGAGCGAGTCCGCTTCAGCGGAATAAATCTCCGCTTCTGCGGTTCCTTGCCAAACACCCACTTCCACTTATGCGGCTGCTTGGCCGCTTAAGCGGCTCCGCTTCTGCGGCTTCAAAACCGCAGAAGCGAAAATACCAGAAGCAGCAGGCCAAAAATCTTTATAAGTCTAAAAATTATCCGTTTAGCCATCCGAGTTCATCCCGAGACCCCTAGGGCATCAACCAAAAGTACCAATACCACCTAATACCTCATTAAAACATGTACCAATCCTTAAAACACCTAAAACAATACAGGAAATCCAATTAAATCAAAGATTCAAGCCTAAGAACATCAAATTCCAACAAAACACGCTTTCGATCAAACATCTAACCGAACCTCCCCCGAATGGCGTGAAATTTTGCACGCACGTCCCAAATGATATGACGGAGTTACAGCAACTTTCGGAATTCAAATTTGACCCCCGGATAAAAAATTCACTATCGGACCGGAAACTTCAAAAATTCAAACTTCAGCATTTCAAGCCTAAATGAGCTATGAACCTCTAAAATAAATTTCGAACACGCTCCCAACCCCGAAATCACATAGCGGAGCTAACGGAACCATCGGATTTTCATTCCGAGGTCGTCTTCACACTGTTCTGAATACGGACCATTTTTCAACTCTTAAGCTCTCATTTAGGGACTAAGTGTCCCAAAACACTCCAAATCCTAACACCGAACGACCCAACAAACCAAAATAGCATAAACGAACTTAGGGGAAACAATAGATGGGGGGATCAGGGCGTAATTTCCAAAAACGACCGGCCGGGTCGTTACAATAACCCACATTAATCTTCCTTCATGATTGCAATGATCTCACACTGTCTTCCAATTGAGTCTCCTCATAAGCTCATGCGACACCAACCACCCGACCTTCTAAGTCATCCGCCGGGTGCATACTCATCCTCATAACAGTCATGCCAACTTCCTCGAGCAATCCATACTCTAATTGTAGGACATGTATTCTATTAGATAGAAGAAAAAATCTTCATATAAACCTCATAAAAATTACTCAACCTCAAACCCTCTCGCATGAGATACCCAGCTGCTTAGCCTAAACTGAAATCTCTCTATGGCCCTACCATGGTCACAACCACTATGCAAATAATTAATCTTCTCAATTCTATACTCGTCAACAAGATATAAGAATCTACTTTATTCCGCAAATGAACAACTGAAATATTCATCAACAATCACTACTCAAAACTCCATTTCACATCCATATGATATTCAAGCATACATAGCCCTTTGCATCCCAAGAAAATCCTCCTCGTCACATCGATAATACCTAAGCATAGTCCTCAGTCACATAATACTCATAGTACATCTATCTTTCTACTCACCGAGCCATTGATCCAACTCCTAGGGACATTCTAGACATAAGAGTCCAACCGCATACACTCGCATAACTAAATCTATCAAGCCCAAGTTGTGTTCTAGACCTGGGCATAAGTCTTGCAGACTTACCTACCTTCATAACAATAAAACACATCTCACACCTCATCCATGACATCATAAGCCGTTGGAGCACAGCTGATACCGAGTGCTTAGAAACACATACTATTAAATCGAAAGAAATTGAAGATATACGCTTCAAGCTTAATCAATGTTGCACGATAAGGAAAGAAAAAAGAGAAAGTTTCCTAGATGCCCTATAGCTTCTCGAAGATAAGTATGGATGTTATCATACCGATACACAAGAATCTACTAGACATTTGCTTAAAACTCGTCAAGCGTATGAACCTAAAGCTCTAATACCAACTTGTCATGATCCAAAATTCCACCAAGACATGATGTCACCTAAACCAACACGCTAGGTAATTGTAATGACCCAAAAACACAATTTGATCATGATGGCACCTAACTCACTGCTAGGAAAGCCAATCATAACAAAAGCGAAAACAGAACTAATGGGAATAGTACAAGTCTAAAACCAAATATCATAAATAAATTGCGTTAAAGCATAAAACCGACCCAGAACTGGTAATAAAATGTCATGAGCTCTAAAATAGAAGTACAAGTATGGAAATACAAAATGAATATATTATCTGAACATTAACAACAAAATTAGAAATGCAGAGAGATGCCAAAGACTCCAACTGATATACATCTCTACCTCGCCTCTTGGCAACTTACAACAATAGTAACATCGGCTTACAGCTCGGTCCAATAGCTGAATTTGCACAATTAAGTGCAGTGTTGTAGCATGAGAACCACCGACCCCATGTACTCAGCAAGAATCATAACTAGCCCTGGCGAGGTAATAGAGGCAAGAATTATCAATGACACTCGCTAATAACCTGCTCAGTTTATGAATTTTACAGGTACAGAGCAATAATATGATCAAATCATAAAACATAGATAATGTCACCTCGGTGTACAAGAGATAAAGTGCCAAGCCTTATATCAATTGACAAACAAACATATAGAGAAGATATGCATATATTATCAAGTCTCGGTGCACATGTAGACATATAGAGAAGATATGTACCATTCTCTCACTAATCAAACCAAGCATCATATAAAGAAGAAATGCACAAAAAGGCATGTTTAGATTCCAGATCTATCATATAGAGAAAATATGTGAATAAAACTTGCATACACCCAAGGAAAATTACAAGTCGAGAAGAAATGCAGTAACCAAACACTGATCAGTTTTTCGCATGCCGCGTGTAAACCATCAAGAGAGAAACATGAGGGGGTGACCCTAGGGAGATGCATCCTTTTCGACATACTCTATAAACAACTCACTTTCCATATATAATAATTTCATGGACCACTCTCATGCTATCATAACTCAAATATGCACGAACCACTCACGTGCAATTAATCCAGTCCATATCACATAGAAAGCGTATAAAAGAATACGTGTTCCTGAATAATGAATGTCAAATTGCATACTTATGGACTGATATAAGTGATTTGTTAAGGTGTAGGCATGTGCCAAATGTACTAACATAGTTCAAATTAGGTGATTACATTACAAAAATAACAAATAACATGTTTGAACAAGATATTAACGGACGAATAACCTCTAGCATGATTCAATTAACTCACAAAAGGGGCACAAACATAAAAGGCATGATAGCATGAAGCTTACCAATCAAGGCATAACACTGCCTAAGCACTATATTGACATAAATAAAACCCCAGTGCACGCAATGGTATCAACCCCTACCATGTGCGCCACTCATAGCACGTACCAACATTAATAACTCGGGAAACTAGTGCCTCAACCAATCTTAGGTAACACAAATACCTCAAGCAAGCCATATTAATAATCTAGAAATCTCTTCCCATGTAAATCGACCTCCGAACAGCCCGAATCTAGCAAAAAATTAATTAAATAACATCAATAAAGGTCACAGAAAACAAACCCAAAACAATAAATCTTTTATCTTGATATAAATAGACAAAGTCAACCAATAAGTCAACCCGAGTTCGTACCCCAAAACCCGACAAAGTTACAAATCTCAAACACCCATTAGAATAAAAGTCCAACCATATAAGTTTCATCCAATTTTGACTTCGAATCGGGGTTCAACTCTTTTTTTTCATTTTAGAAGTGTTTTCTTAAAATTTCTAATTTTCCTCACTTAGATTCACGAATAAAACATTGAAATTGAGTATGGAATCACGAATGATAATCAAATACGAATCAAAAATACTTACCCCAATCCAAGTTGTGATAATTGCTTCTAAAATCGGCCAAATCAGAGCTCAGAATCTCAAAGTATGATAATACGGGTAAAATTCCCAAAATTCAACTCTAAAAAGAACTGCCCAGATATTTCTTTTGCGAATTCGGCACGTGTCTCACGTTCGTAAAGGAAAAAATGATGATCTCCTTGAAAACACCTTCACGTTCATGGACATACCCTCGCAAACGCGATGAAGAACTCACCTGACCTTACGCGAACGGAACCAGGTCCTCGCCAGTGCGTAGGCCAACATCCCCCAGCTCGCGGTTGCTTTGCAAATGCGGAACCCAACCACGAAAATGATGAAGGGTGACTGCCACTCTCACACTTGCCCTCCGCGAACGCGTCGCAAGCATGATGAAATTACTAGACACCACCAAAAGCTACACTTTCAAAAATGCTCTGGGTGGTTCAAAACTCACCCAAGCCCCCTGAGACCCCGTCCAATCACACCAACAAGTCTATAATCTCTATCTGGAACAGACCAAAGCCTTCAAACTCATATAGTAATACCACAATAACGAATCAAATGCCAAGACGCAAATAGAACTCCTCTTAAGTACAAGAACATTAAAACTTTGAACTAAGCATCCGATTCAAGCCTAAATCATCCGAAGTGAACCCAAATTTTGTATAAAAGTTCCAAATGAAAAATGAACCTAATCCAATTTTTGGAAACAAAATCTGTATCTGATAACATCAAAGTCAACCGCCGATCAAACCTATGAACCTTCAAAAATTTCAAATTGCAAACTTTTACCAAATAGAACCAAATCAACTTAGAAAACTCCAAATCCAAATTTGGAGATATACCTATGTCAAAAATAACTATACAAATCTATTGGAACCATCAAAACACTATTCCGAGGGGGGGTCATCTACACAAAAGTCAAACCTTGGTCAACTCTTATAACTTAAGCTTTCAGCCATGGAACTAAGTAGGTAGCCTTGCAGGCGTCCGCAGGACCCGTTATCTCCTCTATCTTTACTTTTCAGTCTGTTATCTCATGTATTCGAGATAAACAGTTTTATATTTCTTTCAGACGGTTATGTGTATTATTCTTAGAAGTTCGTGAGTATTGTGACACCAGTTCTTGGGTAGTGATTATGTTTGAATTTAGGTATCGCAACTAGTTACGTTTACTAAGTCTTCCGCTAATTTAATGTATTTCCGCTGTAATCATTGTATTAATTCAAAGTGTTTTAAAAATGAGAGTTGTAATAAATGAAAATGTAATTAAGATTTGGCTTGCCTAGATTCCACTAGTAGGCGCCATCACGACTCCCGATGGTGGGAAATCCGGATCGTGACAAGTTGGTATCAGAGCACTAGGTTGCACAGGTCTCACAACTCACGAACAACCTTAGTAGAGTCTGAGGGATCGTTACGGAGACGTCTGTATTTATCCCCTAGAGGCTACAGAGTTAGGAAAAATTCACCTTTATTCTTTCATGTCGTGCGACTTTGATTCTTCAAATGTTAATTGAATTTCTAATCTGTTCTTTCGCAGATGGAAAGAACACGCGCTTCCTCATCTACTGACCAGCAGCCCGAGGCCCCAGCAGCAGCAGCTCCCGCTAGGGGCAGAGGCCGAGGTCGAGGCCGTCCTAGAGGTCGAGGTAGGGGCGGAGCTCAGCCCCGAGCAGCAGCACCAGTGGCAGAACCTCAGATTCATGTTGAGGAGGAGGTTCCAGCCCCAGCAGCTCCAGTGGGCCCAGCTCAGGTCCCAAGAGGGGTTATGTTCACCTCGGATCTTCAGGATGCTCTAGTCCGAATAGCAGGCTTTATGGACAGTGTCACTAGAGCAGGTTTGCTACCAGTAGCACCAGCCACTTCTCAGGCTGGTGGGGGGGGGGGTAATCAGACTCCTGCTACGCGCACTCCAGAGCCAATAACTCCCCAGGTTCAGGTTCTAGTGATTCAGCCAGCTGAGGCAGTTCAGCCAGGCATAGTGACTCAGACTGGTGATGGTGCAGCTATGTCCGCTGATGTTTTATGGAGATTGGACAGATTTACCAAGCTATTCACTACCACATACAGTGGCACTCCTGCAGAGGATCCTCAGGACTTTCTATATAGCTGCCACGAGGTTCTCCGTACTATGGGTATTTTGGAGACCAATGGTGTTGATTTTGCCACTTTCCGTTTATCTGGATCCGCCAAGACTTGGTGGAGAGATTATTGCTTATCTAAACCAACAGGGTCGCCATCTTTGACTTGGGGCCAATTTGCAGAATTGTTTTTAGAAAAGTTCCTTCCAGCAACTCAGAGGGAGACTCTTCGCAGACAATTTGAGCGTCTTCATCAGGGCTCCATGTCTGTCACACAGTATGAGACTAGGTTCATTGACCTAGCTCGTTATGCCACTGTCATACTTCCCACTGGCTTGAGCTTGTTGTGACAACTTTGCTCTTTTGCTGAAGTACTATTTTTGTTAAAAGTTGTTAATATCAAAATGCAACTTCTATCAACCACTGGTGCGTTCTAGTTTGTAAAGTTTTATTCCAATAGCTTACAAGTGTCGTGCAAAGAGAACAAGCATGCAAAATGAGAATAGTCAAATCCATGTACACTATACTTTCTTTTTAAAAAAAATATTAAGAGGATAAATGATGGGTTCACGAGAGGAAGAAGAGAAATAGAATGTAAGGTAAAAGTTGGCTTTAATTGGAATAATATATTAGAATGTCATAATAATAATAATAATAATAATAATAATAATAATAATAATAATAATAATAATA